>JAQBSW010004588.1:0-67369 GCA_029291075.1 Eudiplozoon nipponicum
GAAACTTTTGAATATTAAGGTCAAGTGCTTGTTGTTTTATGCAAAGGGCTTCATAGATAAATAATGTTTCTGATTTTGCTTTATGTAGAATTGTGAAATTGGTCGAATTGACAGGGTGCCCCGTTGCCAATATATGATCGGAAATAGCTGATTTTCCTGACGGTGGCAAGCCTCTGTTAATCAATTTCTATATATATATATATATATATATATATATATATATATATATATATATATATATATATATATATATATTGAGGAACAGTTGATAGCAGTCATAGATAGGTAAAATCTTGATTCTGATACTTTCCCAGGTGCAAAGCTCGTCTTTTACCTTGATTGATTGATTCTCGCTGGTTCCGTCACTCTGAAGCCGTCCACAATTAGTTTTTTTCTGAAACTCAATTCGACTACAATTTCAGAAGAAATAACTGTCGACGGCTTCAGAGTAAGAACCCATCAATCAAGGCTAAAGACAAGCTGTGCAGCTTTAAATTCAAAGGAATCAAGATTTTACCGACCCACGAGTGCTATCAATTGTCCCGCAACAGACCATTTCGAACACAGCAAAAACCACATAACGTTAAAAGGCAGTTATTTGAGTTTCTTTGGAATTAGAAAGTCGCACAGCATTATCGATACAACCAATTATGGCGTATGGATAATTGGGCGGGCCATTTCTACGTTCTTCATAAAGTACGTAAACGTGATAGAAAGGTAAAAACAAACCTTGGTCTCTTTTTTATTTTGTTGAACTTTCGTCTCATAGTTTGAGCTCCCAGAACTAGAGCTTGTACTCAAACTGGTCGTAGACGCTGATGACAAATGACTATTTGACGTTTCATACACACGCACAATGGAATTTTTTGCCTTATTTATAGCAGATGGTGTTCGACCACCGTTTTTAAGAGTCGACATGGTAGGCTTCGCTGCAGCTACAACGGAAACAGTATCAGCCACTGTTGTCCTGCGTGGAGCCGTATGATCCTGTGTAACTTTATGTGCCACAACTGAGTTGCTACCTGAATATGCAAATATGAAGACGCATTAACGTTCAGTTAATAAATTAAGACAGCTTACGATAAAAAAAACAAACTTATGATATGCTTAGAAATCTCGGTTAAGGCAAAATCTTAAATAAGTTAATATAAAGTGAAACTGACGTGCTGCAGTCTGTACCGCATTGTTCCATCCGTTCGTGGGTCCGCCAATATTTAAAACTCTTCCAGTTTCCGGTATGTTCAACGCCCTGCGAGTTTCATCTAAATTTGGGGAAAACAGAATTAGAAGCATTTGGATAAAATCTTGTTATCAATTTAAAAAAAATAGAAAATCAGTTTTCTGAAAAATCTGTATATATTTAACCTAAGCTAAAATATTAAATTGAAACTACAAAACCACAAGCAAGATAGATATAGCTAGACAATTAGAAGTCTATTATTAGTTTATTATTAGCATTAGATAGACATATATGCACACTTTCCGAGCGCAACAGGGTAAACACACAAAAATTCAGAGTAAATTTTCTGCACGAAGTGCATAAGCATGATCTTAGTTGTCTTCTTTGTGATTCATTCATATATTTTGCAGGTGCTTGATATCATAGATAAAGTGGTGTTTCGATTGATACATTCTAGCCAGCATACGTTTCATTTAGCAATTAATAAGAGATTTTAGGCATGAGATTATCTATACAATTTAATAGCGTTCGAAATGCGTAAAAACAAGAAAATACACGCATCAAACAGATTTTCGTACATTGTTTAGAAAAAATTGATAAAAAATCCTTTATTATGTTTTGCAGAGGACTGCTTTACTCCACATCTTCCTCATATTGTTTATTCATGCACACATGCGTACAAAAATAAATATATAATTCATACAAACATACGTAAATAAACACACATTTACGTACGTACATACATACATACACACATAGACATATGCATAACCACATACATACATACATACATACATGCATACATACATACATACATGCATACATACATACATACATACATACATGCATGCATGCATACATACATACATACATACATACATACATACATACATACATACATACATACATACATACATACATACATACATACATACATACATACATAAATGCATACATACACATACATACATAAAAAGAAATCTGTCTTTCGCACGGTCGGTTTTAGAACGACAGAAGAGAATTAGGAAAAATTAAACATATTCCTGCATTGAACCTGTCAACTATGTCCAGATATTCACTCTGCAGTCGCAGAGTTTGAGTGATTAGTGGGTGATTCTGTTAAAGTATTTTACATTTAGAGGGTACGCATTTCATACCGAAAGACAGAAAAACATCAGCTAATCTATTCAAAGTGGACTGAGCAGAATCTCGATTTTCGAATAATAGTACGATATCGTCTGTATAATCAAGATCGACCAATCTACCGCATGCGAGAACTTCAACACCTGCATCAGGAGCGTGTTGAAGAGTATTGGTCATAATAGCATCTATTACAAAATTAAGCAAAAAGCGAATATTGGACAGCTTTGACGAATAAACTTCAGGTAGTAAAGTTCTACGTTAGGTCGTTGTAATTTTTAACGCGACCAGAAGTGTTTGTGTAGAGGGCGCGTATAATATTTACAAATTTACAAGCTTAACTTCAACATACCGTCTGTCATGAAATGTTTGGTGGTAGAGGTATCAGTTAGACTGTCAGACAAATGTAAATTGCCATCAGAAACACAAGTTTACGCAATGCTCTAGATTACGCCATAAGTAACTGAAGAGATGCAATAAGAACTAGAAACCTGACTGCCTAAAATAAATGTCAAGCGGTGACGTGAGCCATGGTCCAGGTATAGTTGTACACAAAATCTCAGCCCCTATACCGACCATAACGGAGGCGTATTAATGCAACTAGGCATATTAATGACTGTCTTTTTAAAGTGTTAAAATAAAGGCTGAAATAATTAAAATATTAATCGTAATTATAATATCAAATTGAAATATTTATACAATAAAAGTATGTGCATTTTGATTGGGCTTGAATACTCCAATTGTAATTCAGCTTATTTTAGACAATTATAATTTTTATGTGAAGTATTTAATTCAAGAACTGCATAAAAATGCGAGTGTGCAATAACACGCACTAATTCTTCAATAAGGCATTGCAATTCGATCTTAACGCCCCTTCTATTATAAAAAACTGGGCTGTAGAAGTGTTGCCAAAATCAGAGTTACAAACATAGGTGGAAATTAAATTGCAGGATAGATGGCTAGCTGTAAGGAAGAGTTGTTTAAAGGATAAAGACGTTAAAATTTGCGAATAACCTGAAGTCGGCAAATACTACTTGATACGGCGAATGCCGTACATCAGGCAAACTCTTTATAATTACACCACAAAATCGGCAATTTCTTTGTTTTTCAATCCTTTACTTGTTCTCGCATAACTATGAAGATGCCAGTGAATAATGTCTAAAAAGCTACATTTAGCTGAAAATAATACATTTTGAAAGAATTTTGTAATGAAGGACGATGGCTAATTTTTACAGCTATTCCTTTTCTGTCGAATTCGTTTTCTGACACGCACCGAAATAAATTTGACTGTCCTTTGAATATTGAAATGATTGACACATCCGGCTATTTGTTTCACGATCCGCGATCCTAATCGTTATCGGTGTTCGAAATCACAGCCACAAACTAACGCAGTGTCTAAAAATGGTTTCTTTTATCAATTTCAACCACTTTGTTAATGAAAATATGAATTCCATGAAAAGCTATCAGATCTGGCCTCCGGCCTTGAGCCGCTTTCGCACGTAATTGCCAATAACTCCAACGTCAAACATCTGAATACAAATAGCTGTGACACTGGCGTCCCCAACTTATCGTTATAATTAACGTGCTCAAGAAGCACCATAGCTCACCTTTCTGTCGAAAGTGAAAGCGTAGTACTTATTCTCTTCTGGTTAAAAAAATTGGTTAAAATCGGCACCTATTGGTCCCTAAAATCCTATTGAAATTTCGCTTCATGTGGCCGCTAATATTCCATCCGAATATCTGTACACTGAAAAAGGTTGCAATGTGCAGAAAGTTTTCGGGAACGCCTATTATTACGTTTACCACATTTGATTACAGCCGATAGAGTACCAAACAGAATCTGGCGCAATTAAATAATCATTGGCTGTTCGAGTGCGGATAACAATTCTCTGAATCAAATTTCTAAGTCCAGGATAAACACCACTCCAATTGTATCTAACCAGTCGCACAAAACTACCGTCAGTCACACGTACTGGATAAGATAAAGCAAACCTCTGCTTGTGGCAATAGCCACCTTTGCCATGATCGATAAGTTTACCCGATGGGTCGAGTTTGTACCACTGAAGAAGATCACAACAGAAAAAATTATAACGTGCCTAGAAGAGTTCTGGCTCAGTCCATTTGGTGCACAACAAGTTATTATTACCGACCCAGGGGCAGAGTTTGAGTCAAAAGAATTTAATCAGTGGTGCCAAGACCCTGAAATAAAGCATTCCCGCACAGCCACTTATCACCCGCAGACCAACGCGACGGCTGAGCGGGTACATTGGACGATGAGAGGTACTGCGATGTTGGTGCCACGAGAGCCCGGGAATGTGGAGAGACAAATTACATTTGGTTGAGCGGGCCATGCGCTTTACAGTCTCAACAGCTACAGGATTCGCTCCAACGACCATGGTCTATGGAGGGCATATAAGACTGCTAGGTGAACCTGTAATCAAAGGATCCCATGAGCGCTGCACCATAACGGATATTCAGGAGCGATTAAAACTATTATCTGAATATGTTGGCGCCACACAGCGACAAGGCTATGCAAGGCGACCGACACGCACTCGTCTAAATGTCGGCGACTATGTCATGGTCACGAAGGTCGAACCCATGGCACTGCGGACTATCAATGACGGGCCGTATCGCGTGGAAAGGGTGGACACAGAGCACAATAAAGTTTTTGTTAGCATGCCCAATGGACCACGTCTGTCACACTTTATCGTTTAAGCAGGGTGCCAAGGACGATTCCTAAGAGGGGGAAGATATGGCAATAGCCAACTTTCAGACAAGGAACGAACAAAAGGTCTTATCTAGGGCGGACATTATTTCAATATAAATTCCTCGCAGAAGCGCCCGTATAAGGATGAAGCAGTCAGCCCAATGATAAAAGCTGGCTTCGGGCCGAAGTGAACATAAATTAATTAATATTTGTAAATTCGGTTTATTAAATCGATGTTCGTTATGCGAGCAAAATACTATACTTAATTGAGTAAAAATCAAGCATGTGTCGTACATTTAAAAATGGATTCTGAAGGGTTAGAAACGTTGATTCAAGGACTGACTACTCAAATAAAGAATTTAACTGCAGAATAAGGCATATTAAGTCTCGTCTGGACGATGCACTGATAATAAACACAGACGATATCCGAGCGCATGGCTCATCCAATATAGGTGGACACATACTGCTTATCTTCAATCGACCGGCAATCGGATCTCCTATAAAATACCACATGAGCCCGACGACGGCACCATGACTCGGCGTGTGTTCCCCGCCACAAAGGGGACAACAGCCACAGGATTACATGGACTCCTGGACAGTACCCCGTACTTCCGAATGGCGAATGAGCTCTCAACAGCCACCGGCAACCATACAACTTACTGCTGCCTTGCAGACTGCGCTTGGATGTGCAAAGGCTAGAGGTGTGTCCTCGATCAAAAAGCCGAGTGGTGAGGGGACACCACTTGTACCAAATTCCCAAGAAACTCCATGAAAACTCCATGAAAAAATGTCACAATCTATGAATACCGTTCATGCTACGGCGTCCCCGGCAAGCGACGCGCTCTGTGCTCCCCCAGAGGCTAGGGTGTCAAGTGAAAAGCTATCTGGTTTTATCAGCGCGAAAACACCTATCTATTTCGGGTGTTGGAATGTTCGAACACTGCTTGATATCGGCAGCCAAGCAATCACGGCCAAATCTTTATATGACTACCAGATTGAAGTTGCATGCCTGTCTGAAGTCCGACTGCCCGGCACAGGTTCAACGAAGATAAAAGTACCGTCGGCAGAATCAACGTACTTGATGCATCACAGCGGACCAGTTGACGGGTCCGGACAACACGGTGTAGCCATTCTACTTGGTCTTACGGCGCAGAGAGCCATGCTGGCTTGGAATCCTGTATCACCGAGGATCGCAACGGTACGACTGAGAAGGAAACCTTTCAACATCACAGTGGTAGCCGTCTACGCACCAACCCTCGCAGCTGATTCAGATGTGAAAGATGAGTTCTACGACCAACTCCAAGAGACTATAAACGGAATTTCCAGAGGCGACATACTGTTTGTCGCTAGTGACTGGAACGCACGAACAGGACCTTCTGACTCATCCACCAGACACATACTGGGCAAGTTTGGTCTAGGTGAACGCTGCGAGAACGGAGCACGACTTATCAGCTTTGCAGATGTCAACCATATGTGCGTTACCAATACGCGTTTCCAACATCCTCGGAAGCATTTGCTCACCTGGTATTCAAACGATGGTCACACAGCCAATCAGATTGACTACATTCTGGTACGGTCGCGTTGGATGTCTTCTGTCGAAGATTGCAGGTCATACCGAGGAGCTGAAACTGGCAACTGAGGAGGGTCCGACCACACTCTAGTACGTGCCAAATTGAGGCTTCATCTCAAGTCCCGACGGCGCCGTCAACCTACGAGACGCTTGAATGTTGCAAACCTAACGGACCCATCCCGTTGTACAGCACTATCTGCCTCAATCACTGCAAAGTTGACTTCCGCTGACGATGGAACTCATGCCGTAGATAAAACCAATGTGGAGCATCATTGGAATAATTTGAAACACTCTACTCAGAAAGCTGCGCTTGAAGCGCTCGGAACCATCAAAAGTCACCATAAAGACTGGATCTCTGAACGCACGATGCGGGCGTCACAAAAAGCAAAAGATGCCCGGATGAATAACGCGCCTAATTATCGCCACCTGAGACGTGAAACCACGAGGTCTGCTCGGACTGACCGTAAGCAGTACTGGGATGAAATGGCTTCCGCCATGGAATCGGCTGCAAACGTCGGTGACTTCGGGGGTCTCTTCCGTCTTATACGTAAAGCATCTGGTAAGCGCAATGCAGAGAAAATTCTACGCAGCGCAACAGGAGACTTGATTTCTGATGTCAATGGCAAAATCGCAAGATGGGTTGAACATTTTTCGCAGTTATTTAACCGACCATACAGTGGCCGCTCCCCACCGCAACCACCTACAACATCTACACCCAGCTACGACGTGGACTGCTCTTCCCCAACTGAGGCTGAGATCGCTACGACCATCCAGCGCATGAAAAACAAGAAATCCCCCGGTGAATATGGAATACCTGCGGAGATCTACAAGACCTGCATAGGCACACTACTGCCATCAATCCATCGACTGTTCTCTTCTATCTGGGAACAGGAAGCATGCCCGTCAGACTTCGGAATGTCAATCCTGCTACCGTTTCCCAAAAAGGGTGATAGATCAAGGTGCGAAAACTACCGTGGTATCAGTCTTCTCAACACCGCATCCAAGCTGTTGGCGTCGATTCTATTGAACCGCTTCTGTAATGAGCGGCATGCCCGTACCCGTCCCAATCAGGGTGGGTTCCGCCCAGACAAAGGCTGTGTTGATCAGATCTTTACATTACGGCGAGTTTTGGAACATCGCAACAAATTTCAACAACCAACCGTCGCTTGTTTTATTGATTTCCGAGCTGCTTTTGACTCTGTTGATCGCGACTCCCTATGGAACATCATGCTGCTCGACGGAATGCCCATAAAACTCGTCAATCTGATCAAGGCCTACTATGCAGCCACCAAAGCCAGAGTACGTGTTTACGGAGAAGAATCGGATGAATTCAGTCTGCGCACTGGGGTTCGACAAGGATGTCCCTTGTCACCCATATTGTTCAATTATGCGGTTGACTGGATTCTGAGCAACGCGCTAACTGGGTTCCGAGGCGTTCAAGTATCAAATAACCTATGGCTAACGGATGTTGATTACGCAGACGATGTTTTTCTCCTTGCTGACAGCTTTGGGAGCATGCAAACCGTTTTGGATCAAGTGGCCCAGTTTTCATCAGCCGTTGGTCTGGAAATCAATGCCGACAAAACGAAAGCCTTCGCCATCGGTGTATCTTCATCTAATGAGCAGCTCACGGTGTACGACAGCCCAATCAAACAGTCGACGATTTTACGTAACTTGGCTCAAAAATACATCCAACTGGTCAAGCAAAGAATGAAGTCCGAACACGCATCGACCGTGCCAGACTCGCTTTCTTACAATTGAAGAACTCACTTTGGAGAAGAAGTGAAATCAGCCTCAAAACGAAAATCCGAGTCTACCGGGTTACTGTTCGCCCTGTGCTACTGTATGGCTGTGAGACTTGGCCATTACGTTCTGAGGACTCCAAAAAGCTTGAAGTATTCGACCATTGGTGCCTTAGGTATATCACAAAGACAAAATGGATGGACCGGGTGTCGAACGCATCTGTTCGTCACCAATGTGGGGACATCATGCAACTATCCGTCTGGATCCAGCATCGTCGACTTCAATGGTTCGGGCACGTACTACGCAAACCCGAAGACGAAATGGTACGGCAGGTGATGAACCCAGGTCAATGTGCAAACTGGCGCCGCCGCCGAGGCGGGCAACTGAAGACATGGCTTGCAACAATCAAATCGGACATGGAATTCCTAGGTTTACGCAATGTTTATGGTCCGCGTCACTGGGAGCGTCATTGGCCCTCTTTATGTGCCGAAATGGCTGCCAACCGCCCGGCATGAAGAGGCTTAATTCGGGATATCAATGGAGCCGGCTTATCCTCTAAAAGGAGTCAGCCGCAGTAAAGTAAAGTAAAGTATAAACACTCACAGCATGGGTTTCTACCAACATGTGACAAATAAAATTCATCTTCTAGCTGACACTTAACAGGATGGCATCCACTAACAAAGGAGTGCTTCAAAAACTATACGAACTGGGCACATGGTATACATCAATGCAAGGTCGCTGACCATTGACCCACACTAGAAACGAGAATTCTACTAATAATGATTATTGTATGCTTTTGTAGATACTTACGACAACGGTTGAGAGGTATAGAATAAGTTTGTTTTAAATAAAATAATATTCTACTGAGTAACGTGACCGATTAAGCGCAGTTAATGAAGCCATATATGCTTATACAACGGTTGACGAATGCACGTAAGCATCTACGATCATCAAATCTTCAAAGTGCAAGTCTTCCTAATGTATAACATGACTGCACGTCCAGATGCACTGCGCTACTTCTTTTAATAAGCTAGATAAACTCGTCTCCATAAATGGCAAAGATAGAAAGCTCGATGAATTTTCGCGATTTTCATATTCAACTCGTCAGCAGTTTAGTCAGATGCATTGATAATTCTACCACGATCTGCGTAACTATTAACTACATCCATATATTCATTCTGAAGCCCAGAGCTGAAGTGAGGGATGCACGATTCTGTATAAAAATATTACGCTGAAAAGCAGAGCGACAACCGCTAATATGTTTAAGGTGGCCTGAGAAGAATCCTAATTAACCAATAATAATAATAATAATAATAATAATAATAATTATAATAGTGTATTATTGTAATAATAATAATAATAATAATAATAATTTAAAAAATAATAATAAAAACTAGATAAGAAAGTTCGTAAAGACAAGCTTTAAGTTGGCTTGAGAATGTCATCATTAACATTTGGTAAATATTTACATTGAAGAATATTGAAATAACACATGAAATAGTAAATGTAAATGAAAATAATATCGAGCATTTCGACCGCGATCATTACCATTTGGTAAATATTTACATTGAAGAATATTGAGTTTACAGAATGTTCAGGTGAGCAGAGGCTTTTTAATGTAAGTCTGTAATCTTCATGTCTATGAAAACAATAAGTCTGATCAGTTAGATATAGCGCACCCGGCGAGATCAGTCTGAAGAGCTGGGCTGAGTTTGGAGTCTGTAGAGTTAAAGCTCTAGGAGGAGTTAGAGTCAGAAATTTTAGTCTCAGAAAAAGAATAATAATAATAATAATAAGTTTAAATAGTAGATCAGTAAGTTGGCTTTCTCAAGCCAACTTAATAATATGTGTGTAATATGTAATAATAATAATAATAATAATAATAATAATAATAATAATAATAATAATATTATAATAATAATAATAATAATTATAATATAATAACAATAATAATAATAATAATAATAATATGTAATAATAATAAATAATAATAACAAAATAAAATATCGTTTGCATAGTCAAGATCTACGAATCTATCACCTGCTGCGGTAGCTATTCTTGAGGCCAATAACGTTCAAACGACGCAATTTAAGGTGGTGTTAACCGGCAGAGAAATGCCTAGATTGATTCCGAGATTGAATCGGTGGATGTCTTAAATGTTTTGATGACACAACAGCCAATCATCATATAAAAAGGATATATAACATTTGATTAATTAGAGTGGTTTTACTAAACGGCAAGCTTTGTCAGCAAAGCCCTCTTTATTTTAACACAATTAATAAATATTTTGACAAACTACAATATAATCAAGGTTGCGGTCTTGATATAAGCACCTGGCCCATTAATTACTTACATATGTCACTATAAACTAAGAATTGTATAGTGTAGTAAGGCAATTCATCCAGTGAATAGTTTCATCCTTATTAGGAACTCATCATGTACTTGCCAGAATTTCCCAGACAGACTCGAACCTGGACATCTGCTTTGGAATCAAGATTGCTCCTAACCACTGAGCCACCTACCGCACACTACAAAACCCACAATTTTCAGTTATATACTAAATAATGTAACTTGATTTATTCTATTATTTTTATTTTAGGTTGAGTTCGAATGGCACCCATTTAGACACAAAGATCCAACGGCAGGGTGGCTCAGTGGTTCGAGCACCAGATTCCGAAGCAGACGTGCCCAGGTTAGAGCCCTGTCCGCGGCAAATTCTGGCCAGTACATGATGAGTTCCCAATAAGGACGAAATCGGTCTACTGGATGAATTGCCTTTGCTACACTATGGGTCAGGTGCTTATATCAAGACCGCAACCTTGATTATAATAATTGTTATCACCGCCCGCGCAACCAATGCTCGTTTAATTATATAAACTACAATATGGATTTTGAATCTTCCCTCGATAAGATTATGCGTGCATAAACTTGAACATTACAATGGCAGAAATATCCACTATTAAGACTTGTCTAGATGGCACAGTTAAAATGAAAACTGAGACAACCAACATTAGGGATAAAATACTGACCGAAAGAATTTTGACGCTTGCATCCAAACAGATTAAAGTTCATAGTTTGTAATGGTATCAATTACAACATTGTGAACAAATTGAGAAAGTGGATATCCTTGTCAGCCCTTACTGCCGATGCGCCTGGAAGAATATTCGATCTATTGAATCCAGAGAAACACGTGTCGATATTCAAGTAAGAATGTAACCTATAAGATGTCTACCTAATCGGAATCCAGTATTTGCATCCATAAGTAATTCCAATGAAGGGCCGAGACAAAGTTTGAAAATTTAAGCTAATAATCTAGATTCAGCTGGATTAACGCTTTTACCACGATATTAATCCAACGAATTATAATTGACTGTTTTAAAATGTAAACGGTTGTCGACTCGTCTGAATCAACCGGCACAGATTATTGATTACATAAACTACGAAAAGGAATACTCATTATGATCAATATATCATAACAATTTTTTTCTATCGTCACTCGAAAATATTTAAAATATCTTTAAGGTCCAATTGAAGATTTTCTCCTTAGAGCTTGGATAATTTAAATAAAAATTTCTTGCTTCGAAATTTAGTTCACTCAATAAACTGACGTGCTTTTTGTATTGTGTTGCACACCTAGAAGCAAATTCGTTCAAATAGGACCAGAATAATAACCCTCAGTCAGCATGCACAAAAGGCATAATCCTATGTTCACATTCGTTTCGTGCTTACTGGCGACTCATCGATAGGTGCCAGTATTACGGCCTATACTCACTATATTTTTAAGTGAGGAATGTAGGATAATTGAACGGTACACTCCTCTATACGAATGTGTATACCAGCAAGAGTGGAGCTAACTTTATATAAAACTTCGACAATGCGACCTCAAAGCCAACTCACCATATATATAATATACCAAGTTTGCAAAGGGTAACAACACTACGTATCTTGCCAAAACAGTACATGGTACAAAGATATGCTGAATTTCATCAAAATTGGGAATTACAGCTACTTCACAGACACCTGTTACTCCAGCAAATCCATACACTGTGGCTTTGTTTTGTGGGTTATCCTGTTACAACACAATAGGCTAAAGTAAAGACAACTATAAGATAAAAGCTTATATTTTACGAATATGTTGCTGCCTGGTAACAAATTTACGTGAGCAAGAAAGGCTAGTGAACAGACAACCACAAAGGAATAATAGACCTGTCAGAACTTCGTCGTCGGTTTTCTAGATGGCTCGCGGAATCGTGAGTTAGTATGTGCATGAGTCATACTTTAAATTTTAATAGAAAATCTTCATAAATTTGCTTCTAAACCATTTAACTAATTAAGCATGACCACCTTTTGCTGCCGGCATTGACGTTCTGCATGCTTTCAAAAGCTTATCAGATAATTCCGCCACTGTCTCTTTGTCGGCAACATTAATTGGCTTTGCTGGGCAAAAAAGCCCATTAAAAAGCTGATGGTTAGAAAAACGAATGGCGGCGACAGGTGCGGGCTCGTCAAACACAATCTGGGGTTCCAGTGGACAGACAGACTCTTTAAGACGCTCGTCTGCACATTCCAGCACATCTCGAATCTAATAAAGTGTGAACAAAATTAAGAATTATATTAAAAAATGATGATGATGATGATGATGATGATGATGATGATGATAATAATAATAATAATAACAGTAAGAAATATTAATTCATACTAAGTTGTAAATCTGGAATGAATTATTGCAATAAACGTTCTCTATTAAGTTATATATGCATTGTTGCGGAGAACTAATAGCTATACAAGTGTGTATTAGGTGTTGCGTAACTAGCAACAAATTAGTTCAAATGAGACCAGAACGATATGCCAAAGTTATAATTCGTAAAAAATACAAACGCATATGTAAATGCGTTTCGTACTTACTGGCGACTCACCAGTAGGACCAGGCACTATACCCACCACGCATCATACATTTAATCAATAAATGTTGGACAATTGAACAGTACAATATCCTATACCTATGTGCATCCAAGCAGTAATAGAGTCAACTTCAAATAGGCTTAGGCATCGCGACAAAAAAGTCAACTCACTATATAATATATACAAAGTCTGAAAAGGATGCAACGCGACAAAAAAGCCCACTCACTATATAATATATATTCAAAGTCTGTAAAGGATGCCAACACCTTGATTTTGGATAATTGAGAATAAAAACAATTCTGAACACCTGTTACTCCAACTAAGTTTTATACTCTGGCCTTGATATTGGATCTTCTCAAAAATCTACGACGCATAAAAGAAGACAGATCGAATGTCTGAATTGGATAGCCTCAATTTGAAGCTAAGTGAAATAGGCAGGAAATTCCGTTATGCTTTACATTATCTTCCAAACGCAGTTGCGGCAAAATTGTGGCAGAAGCCAACCTGTCCTTGGTAACTATAGATCATAGTTAAACGATTTTTACGGCTCTCAGAAGCGCCCTCAGCACGATCTTAGATTCCAGATATAAAGGTCATAATGACCGTTCTCGAGACATTGGCTTTCATACCGTATTGGTAAACATCTCTTGCCTTCCTTTCTCACCATCAGAACAGCGATATCAGCGTGTTAGAGGTCGACAAACCGATCAACTCCACCACTCTTGGGTGGTACGATGACCACCTGAAAAACCGCATTGAATAACGTGGAAGTAGGCAAACATCATTGTCGAACGACAAAAACAATCGCAAAATGCCCAATAAGTGTCCCACTAGTGCGAAAGGCCGTCGTGTCATTAAGAGATTTCGAGCAATCAAAAAATTTCCAGCGCCACAATCTTTACATTTAGCTTATCACTAAAAATTTGCTACACAGAATCGAAAACGTCTGAGACTGGTGGCGCAACTCTAGAGTGTGGTGCAGTGCATGAATTCAATTCATGCATGCAGTTTTTTCCGAAATCTTGTTCACTTCTATCGCCATTCACGAATCTCCCCGAGGATAAAAGCAGTGAACATCTCTGATGCAGCGTCAGGAAACGTTACGCAAGACCAAATTTACGAGCCAAATGATTGTATTTGGCCGCTCTTTGATGAATCATCATAACCTAACCTTTTCATGGAACTTTGATTGGGTTGGTTGTAGCAATGTTTGAGATCAATCAGCCAATTTTCTCGTCCGTCTACTATGGATAACTTAAATACGTTGCACAGAATCTTGCTAGCCAAAGGGCACATTAACTGGCAAAATGTGATTCAATTGGGAACCAAGGTTCAGTAGAGAGAGATCCCACAGAGAATACTAACAATGACAATTTATTCTAATTTGTTTAGCTACTATCAATTTTTAGTAGTATAGTTAAATTAAAGAAATATGTAGCTATAGACAGGCCTAAATAGTACACATTATCTTTACAATTATATATAAATAATTTACTTAATAATTGAAAATGAAAACATTTTTGAGTAAGACAGCTTTACTAATGATACATATTGGATGAATGGTCAAATAATGAAGTAAAACAGAAAGAAGGAATTAAGCTATGCGTAATTTAGCGAAAACAATTTAGATCAAAGAAGATAAGTAACCAGTTTACATTCCATCTAGATATGCATTTAACTTATGATAGGATAAGCTGTCTCAAACACCGTCAGTCGCTAATTTACGAACCAATATAAAAATATACCAACATTCAAGATATTTGTTAGTGAGGTAATTTTAGGAAGACAAACAAATAAATAAATACTTCATATCGAGTAGTCAAATAATAGCAGAAGGTAATTTGTTAATTTACAGCTTGATAGGCGGTAGACTATTTTTGCCATTTTCTGTCCAATAGTGCTTCGGAGAATCGTTATTCTCCTTTTTCTCAAGCAATGTGCATACAACTGAGATTTGTTTACTGTTTAGAAACTGGGTCGTCAATATTCCAGCCAAGTACAATGTACTTTCGACTACTTCGGGTGAAGCCGCAGTTATGACTTTAAATACGTTATATAAACATTTCAGTTTAGTACTCGTGAGCAGTTCTCCATCGAGCTCGAAAGCTGATCAGGGAAGGTCGAAACACATCAGAACATTACGCAGACTGCGTCAATAAGATTAAACTTTTTTCATATTGAATTTGGCAACCAAAACAATATTCAAAAATTATTTGTGTTAGCTTCGCGCCAAGATCGCTAGTCCGCTGATGCAATTACTGCGAATGCCCGGAACCACAGATGAGGTAAATCAATGATTTCGCCGTCTGCAAATTTTTTTATACCTATAACATTATCACATCGTATCGTAAACTCACGAGAGTGAGGAAAATCCGCTAAAACCCAGCCTAATGAAAAGGCCTTATTAATTGCACAACAAAGGCTTATGCTTTACTGGAGTCCACTAAGTAGAAGACAAGATAGTTTATTAATATGTTCTATAATGGTGCTGATCAGACTAACTTTTAGACGATATCCAACGAAAATAGTTAAAATTTAATTCTCTTTTTAAAAAAATACAGACAAAACTGAGTTGTTTATAAGTTGATAAACGCGATATCCATTGGGGCTGGTCGGATAATAGACCAACAAAATTGATTCCATTAGTAGGAATAGTCAATGGATATGTAAAGACACCAAATACTATTTAATATATTAGTGCACGAATCAAGATGTTGCGTGTCGAAAGCTGCTTCGTTAGAGGTAATTATGTCGTTGGGCACTTGTACTAGCTGTCTGCTGGAGACCAACAGACTCCAATTACGCCCTTGTAGAGCCAATTTTTTTCCTTCTAAATAACATTAGATCAACAAGAATTAAATCAAACACTTTACTAGATATTTATTATAATCAAGGTTGCGGTCTTGATATAAACACCTGACCCATTAATTACTTCTATATATCAGTATAAACTAAGAATTGTATAGTGTAGAAAAGGCAATTCATCCAGTAGACCGCTTTCGTCCTTATTAGGAACTCATTATGTACTGGCCAGAATTTTCCGCGGACAGGACTCGAACCTGGGCACGTCTGCTTCGGAATTCGGTGCTCTAACCACTGAGTTAGTTTTTAGTTTACTGCGGCTGACTCCTTTTGGAGGATGAGCCGGCTCCATGTGACATTTCATGGAGTTTCTTGGGAATTTGGTACAAGTGGTGTCCCCTCACCACTGAGCCATCCTGCCGCAACCAATGTTCGTTTAATTATATAACTGTACTAGATAACCAGTCCAACAGCAGCCGCAAGAAGGAGAATTTAGATATCTTTCTAGCGGTCAGAAGATCTTGTTCAGACCCAATGAGCCTGTATAACGCTCGTAATACAATGGATCAATACCTGCACAGAATGCAGCCAACGTTTGCTTACCAGAATGCGATCTACCTTAGTATTAAGGCATGCCACTGCTTCATCTGCATGGGTCACATTGCTGTGCCTTGTAACAATATTATGCTTGTGATGCTGAAAAATTGAGTTCATCACAACCGGGTTAAGGCTAAGAGCAAGATTGAATCGCCCGGCGTCGTTATCACAGCTATTTTACGCCATGATCCATTTTCCAACAGTTAAAATCATTGATAATCCATTAGATTTTGAGACGCTGCTCAATACCACAGACCACATCTGATAGCCTTTAATAAACAGCGTCAAGCTCGTCCGAACACTGCACGTAATAAATTTAGATTACTAAACGAGATAATTAAAAAGTCAGACAGAAAACTAACCTTTAGTGACGAGGTACTGGGCAATCCTAGAGTGTGAGCCAAATAGCCGCTATTTACAGATAGCAGCTCAAATTCGTTAGCAACCGGTGAGGTGTTCAATAGGCGCTGCGCCAAGCTAAGACGAAGCTGTGGTCCGGAGGATAATGGCATAGCCGTAATACCATCTTTATTAACTTTACTGGCACCCATGTTAACACTGCACGCAGTCTCATTACTCGACAACGCCACGGCTGATAATCGATCGCGCATTAACTGCAGAAATGGCATTGCTCGCTTTGCACCCGATTTGCCCATTGAAGCAAAATGCGGCTTCAGTGCACTTGCCAGTACATCGTTTTTGGCCAACTCAACGACGGGATCCTTGTCTTTTGATCCGGGCACAACAGAACTAAGATGCTCTTGCATTGTTTGTAGAATGATTTTCTGACAGAAGAGGAAAATTTAAGCGCTAGCTAAATTGATAAAAATACTAGTTAACATTGTAAACAAAAAATTGTTACACAGTCCAAAATTGTCAATGTTCTTCGGCATTATTCCCCATTTCCGTTTACCTAATAGAGCGTGAACCGTAAGTATAGAAACTTCTTACTTAAAATTAGGCTTTGCAGACAAAAATCAGATTTTAACAAGTTATTAACTAGTTATTATCAATACCTGCCACAGCGGATATTCTTTAGCAAACCAAATCGTCGCACCAGATGGTGGCTGGTCAATTTTGGAATCAATGATCGATGCTTCTTCGTTTTTACGCGATTTCGCCAATTTAGCTGACTTCGCGGCAACTTTTTGTTTGTAGGTTAAGCGGAATCTATGAGCACAATCATCGATGTATTTACCTGAAAAAGAAAGAATTCAAGAAAAGGCAAATGAAAGATCGCCGACGTGCATTTTTAATCAAGCCTTTTTTATTCACGTCAACATAAAAAGGAATTATACGCTTGCAAATTAAAGCTTTTAAGACAGGTAATAAAGCCTATAAAGCGGCACAGATTATAAGAACCATTTTAGGAAAACATTGTATTCAAAATTTAGTTTAATGGGTCACGCGATTTTCAATTCAACAAGTATGAAATGCTCGATCGTGTGTTCTTAAGCAAGCAAGTTATCAAGCCATTTGTAATCTAAACATTTAAATGAGGAAATTGAGAAGGATAATTATTAGCGCTACATTCATTAACTCAACCATGGATCATTTTAAAACTTTTATCACAATAACTCGCATATATCCTCCTCATGCTCCATTTCTACGAACTTGAATAATTCTGAAAAACGGCGATCGATCCGGGTCTTGTTGACAATCATAGGACCTATAGTCTTAGCTACTTCATAGAAATGAATTTCTACATCAAGATTGCAATGAGAAAGAAGAACCATCTCGACGTTCACCACACTGACTACAATACTTGGCGTACTTAAGAGATTTCGAAAGTGTATGACGACCTGTGCTTCAGAGATTTAAGGTGTCTTTACCACAATGGCCGAATAGCCACCACAAAGAAATTGTCAAGATTCATCACTTCTTCAAACTTTTACCAGGCAACCAGTTTTGAACTGCCTCTGTCACGTAATTCACTGCAAACACAGTAATTACAGATTTTCTAAAGGTAATAATCAAGCATATATGTTTAATTCTCAGGAGAAAGACTTACACAAATTCATGTTTTCCCTTCATAACGCTTCAGTTGATATTGAATAAGCTATCAGCTGTAATCATATTAGGCTCACCAAACGCTTCGCTTCTTTTAAGATTTGCTGTACAATTTTATGTTTTCAGTAATCGGATTTTCGCAAGGTATATAGACAGCCGCCAATAACGGATGCGAACAGGATTCTGGCAGCTATAAGCATTTGAGAAAAGCAATTCTGATATCCTAGAGCTTTGTGAACACCGCATTTGGGCAAATCGCCCCTCGTGAAGAACAAATTGACTTGACAGGTAGGAGTACCCGAATTTAAAGAACAGAGTTTCAATACATTACGAATTCAGCAATATTTAAAGAAAATCCACAGCAGTTTAACGTCCATTGTGGGTACGTTGACGCTTGTTCTGGTCAACTATGAGAGAAACAGTGAGGTTAGATGTCTGCCCTGAAGCTCGTGCATATGGGCGTAGTTACGTACATTCTCCACCAACGCATTTAGTACAAACTCCTTTCCGATTAGAGATATCTACGATAATCTTTCTACGAGTTCGCGACAGTATTAGCCTTTCCTCAGTAGCATGTAGTAGGTTTCATTCTAAGGTCCCTTCTTCACGGCCAGGAAATGAGGCTGGTTTATTTTTAAAAAGTAATCGCATCATTTTTAGCAGAAATAGCCAAACGGCCTAGTAATCGGGTGTAAATGTCGTGCTGTAGTCTTATTATTTTTTCAAGGTTAACTACAACGCTGGTGAATATATATCGTACTAATCATCGGGAATAACAATGTCCCAACGGAAATCAATCAGTTGCTTTTACTGTTACAGATGTAAAGTATAAATCTAGCATAGCTCGTTGATAAAAACTATACAATGACCGTTATTCCTCATAGTCTAAGTTTTTAAATCGACATTTTACTCACATAAATAGAAACAAAATTTAAATTGTTTTAAAATGTCTTGCCTGACAGTGAAAGCCTTATTTCTTCTGGCTGCCAGAATTATATTTAAATTCGGCTTAGTTTGGTTGCTCCTATTTCGTGCGAATATACATTTATTGAAAATGGATACAACTGTGCAGAATGCCTTTATGAACGACATGTAATCTTCTGGATCGCCGGTAGATACAGCTGATTCGGTAATGAATACATCTGGAGAACTCTATTCTTCACATATTACAAACGGAGTGGAAAGCAATGAATAGATCCCTTTAAAAATGATACGATATAGACTTATAAATTATTACTTTTTGTTAAGTGGCAGATATTTGTCGCCTCGTGAGCGACAACAGAACCGTTAGAGTTGATGTTCAACTTTATGAACTTTTTTTATATTTTGTGCAATACAGGTTCATAATGATCGGCATAATCTCACTGCCGAAATCTAGGGAGCAGAATCAGTCCCGAACGAGTTAATGCTTTCCGCTGTCATTACCATTCATGAAAATGTGACACTAGCACTCCTACCAACTACTGTGGTATCAATTGGCTCAGTGCATCATCAAAGGTTGTCACTGCCACCATCCTCAAAAGGATTCGATAAGGGCGATTTAAGCGAACAAGGTCAATTCAGGCAGGGTTTAGACCACGACCGGGGTCCGCAGATCCAGTTTACGCACCTCGCCACTCTTTTGAGTTTCGGCACTAATATCAGCAAAAGCACAAGTGTTGCTTCTTTAGATTTTTCAGCCGCTTTTGATTCGGTCTTGCGCAAAATCTGATGGTGAGCTATGCCTAATGATGGCGTCCCGACCAAAACTTCCGTTTGCTCAAAGCCTGTTTTAATTACTAACCGGCCAGTATTCGTACTAGTTAGGGGTCTCTGTAAACCTTTTATGATTGATTTAGACGTTCTAAAAGGATGTCATAGCTTTCACCCTGATAATTATGTTGTAAATGCAGTCTTTGTGTAAGTTGTGTCAGCACTCTTTCGTGGTAATTGGGGTCAATGGTTCGCATTTTTGGCAAGGAAGGAAGACAAGATTCAAAATGGCATTTATTTTGCTAGTGTGTTCATTCAGAACTGATTTAAGCTAAATGCATATAAAACGTTCGTTAAGATCAATTTTCATCCGAAACCTACTACTGTGCTTAACAGTGCTCTATCGCCAGTCGTCAAAGATTTCGTAAGTCTATGATTTCTGGTGACTCAAGAAATATCGGTCTCTGTCGAGCTTTTTAGACTTGTTAGCCTTGTAGCTAATGCTTTTGGCAAATTGTGTATAAAGTTAAATATTTACAATTTAAGCACATCGTCGTCCATGATTTCTGCTGCGGATAATCGGGTGATGGCAAACAATAGCTACCAGCGCCTGGACAGCTTTGATAATCGATGAATTCATTCAAGTTTGTGTAGGCCATGGAACATCGATTACGTTGGTTTTGGCATTGTCTGTGGAAGCTAAATTCAAATCCTGTTTTTCGATCAACCAAGGCATTTCCGGTAGATGGCTGTAATCGCCGTAAGAGACGCCAGCCAACTCTTGGTCGGTTACTGTCATTCGCGATATCGTTCGCTTGATTTTGCCAAACCGAACGCCTACTAACCGAGACACCTTCATTTTGGAAGTCTAGTAGATAATACAATTCAGTGAATAATTCTGCCTTCGGCTCTGCTAGAACCCACCGTACGGGAGATCTAAACTTCAGTTTACGTGTTATTTCGTGTGAAACCTAAATTTCGTTTTAACTAAGCTGTAAAATATAGTGTTAAATGGTTATTAACGAAATGAGGGCTAGTTTCGGCTATTGAATGCAACTGCTACTGGTGTCTTGGCAGATAGTACTCGTCAACAATGATTGATAGAAAAGCAAAACAAACCATCCCATAAGAGAAATGGGCAGCAGTGTTCTACTACAACCCACATATAACCGTGAACAATACGAACAATAAATCCATACTGCATCGGCCGACGCGCAGGATGAAAATATTCGCGTTATCTGTAGAACTGTACAAGGGGGATTAGCAAAAATAGGCTACTGACGACACCTCAATTTTCGATTCTGTCTCTTTTTCCGCTTTTTCATATTAATCTAACAATAAGTAAAGTAAAGAGTTCAGATATAGTCCTGGTCACGTAGAACATCAAAGCTTCAGTTGGATGCTTAAGCGAAGCCAAATTTCATCTAGGTGGCAAACAAACTTTAATCAATGAAAAGGATGAATAACAGTTAGATAGCTGCACAAATCAATTGATAACACTTGAGTAGCACAAACGTCAGACGTAGTTTGAGGCTTCGCATAACATGGCGTCCTCCATCAACCCGACAACTGTGGATTCAAAAATATAATACAGCAACTGGTTATAGATTGTAATTGCACCTCGGATTTTGGTTAGTTTTGGAACACACGTCGACGCGGACAGCACACTTCTCCGGTGTAAATTTTCACTCATATTTTCCGGAAAACTAAGCAACAATAGGCCTCGGGTAGATGAAGGTAGAATCGAATAGCTGTATTTACAAAAATATGAAGCAATCTAAAATCCATATAAACTGGCCTAGGTGGTGAAAGCTTGAACTAACCCTGGATGAAGATAAGACCTACTGTGCTCCATGCACGTACTTCTATATGTAACATTAAAGGCTCTCGTAAAATCAAACATTGAGTCTCTGACAAGTTTTTGTAGATTCTCAAAATTAGGCGCCAAATTCCTGCTAATCCGCTAATAATAGTCCACAACATAATGAAAGAAACCCATCCAACTCACTCCTTATATATAATATATCAGTGATACGCAGCCAAAAAATATGTAAAAAAAATAGAACAGCTAAAATTATTACCGATAAGCAGATCATTATATATATATATATATATTAAATAAAATAAACAACATGCATTTACAACAGAAAGAACAGACACCATTAACGGCAACGTCTCTATGATTATGGAGATCAAATCGTAAGACAATAAAAATTACTTTGCATTCAAGCCTTTCCATAGTCTCGCATTCGGACATTAATCGACACCCGTTATCAAAGTATTTTGATATTATGGCGTCATTCAAGTAAAAATATATTTCTAGATCTTCGGTTCCGCATTACTGACCGAAACGTATTTACGCATCAGGCGTGGCGCACCTAGTATCAATTTAGTCGACTGGCCCATTGGGGAAACCTGGATTTATAAAATATAAACCATCAATGTTATATACAGCTACCTTCAGCAGGACATTAATCGACACCCGTTATCAAAGTATTTTGATATTTCGGCGTCATTCAAGTAAAAATATATTTCTAGATCTTCGGTTCCGTATTACTGACCGAAGCGTATTTACGCATCAGGCAAGGCGCACCTAGTAGCAATCTAGTCGACTGGCCCATTAGGAAACTTGGATTTATAAAATACAAACTATAAATGTCATTTCCAGATACCTTCAGCAGTGTCTTCCGAACTAACAGGCCGCGTCAACTGGGGCCATTTAGAGTGGAATACAGAGCCACCACGCTTCATTATGTTGCGCCAAATATGCTCACAGACATGCGAACAGATAGGACTCAGAAGAATAATTTGAACTTCCAAATATCGGGCAAGCAGTAGAGCATGCTGACTTCCTTGGCTCATTTCTCGATAACGTTCTCTGGCAGTCTAAAGTTGGGTAGATATAGGATAATTACAAAAACGGATAGAGATAGATGATTAAAAAATGCAGAAAAGGATAAAAAAATCTCGTTCAAAAACAGCAACCAATCGCATTTTGCCTAGACTTAAATTATATATTAGTGAGAACAATATCGAGAATAACAAAGACGTATAGCTTACTGTAAATAAGATATAAGTAAAACATTTAGAAAACCATCTATCTTATTTAAAAGTAAACATGTCTGTGTTGCAACCAAAAATATGTAAACAAAATACATCGGATGAAATTATTACTGAAAAAGAAATCATTTTGTAACATACATCAAGAATGCTCGGTTTGACCTTTAGATACTCGGATGTTATTTTTGCACTTTGTAAATTCCGTAAGCACTATACATTAGATTATCATACCAGTATATAAATCACAAAGCCTAGATTTCAATTTTACTGAATCTTACCAACCGTGCAATATATTTTAAATTATCAGGTATATAATCGAACACAGACTATATATATATATATATATATATATATATATATATATATATATGCAATAGTGAACCAGGAATTGCATACTGAGTAGAAAATCAGTTAGAATAAGATCAGAACCATACTTCCCTTCGAAGACTACCCGTGGGGAGAAACGAATATTACCCCACGGATTGTCAGTCGGTATCGTTTATGGTCAGAACTAGGACAGTATAAGATCGTCTTCGAACCTCTGACTTTCGTTCATTGATAATAAAAACATTCCTGTCAAATTCTTTCGCTTCAGGCTGTCTGGTGGCGATCTAAGACTTTCACCTCTAACACCATCATACAAATGCTCCTAACTGTCTCTCTTAACCATTACTTCAGATCCAAAGTCAGCATGAGCAAAAGGTACACGTGTTTCGTGCTTAATAGCGACTCATCAATTGGAGCCAGCATTATATCAAAAACCCACCACATATTTGGTCGTGAAATATTGGACAGTTTAATGAACATAATTGAAAGACAAGATATAACGGGAAACTTACGTACTACTACTATATAAATGAGATTTTAAGTCATGAATTATGCGAAAATTCTTTTGCCAAAAACATTCTTAATCGGGTCTACAATAACGACCGCAGTTAACACGAGTTTATACGCAATTTTCTAAAATGCCAAATATACTTCTTTTAAGCGATGTTCGCCTTACGTGCTGCTGTTCGTTAAGCTAATTCTTATTGTAACAACTAGTAATGTCACTGTTATTAATGTTCGACAAATAACTACTTAACATACCAAGCGCCAAATTCCTGTGAGCTTGGCTTATAATTATACTCGTAGTGTTATAAGACACGAAATTAAAAGCACAGTCTGAAAGTCAATCTCGAATGCTTTTTCACCAGAATGGTTGAAGAAATGTCAGAAGCGTTCGCATTGAGTAACAGTCGAAGTTTGGTTCAACTAGTTCACGCAACAGTTCCGGGAAAAGTTTTCTAAACAATAAATAATCGTAAATATAGTTTACTAACCACCTTTATAGGTGGGTTGAACATTTTAATGATCAATTTAGTTTTGTACCTGCATCAGTCCCGGTTTCCGAAAGTATGCGTGTACCAGCAATGCGGAATGCTAATCTCGGAAAACCATCAGAGAAAGAACTGTGAAAATCAATATTTTATTTTAAACATCACAGAACTCCAGGCGCCAATGACCTGCTTTTGACCTTAGTTAAGGGAAAGTGGCGACACAACTTGTCAGGCGCTGACTAATCTAGTTCGTATTATACGGAATGAATAAACCGTGTCGGTTTCTTGGAGCGGTTCGGCCATCGTTCCTATCCTTAGAAATTCTCGAAGTAACCATCGTCATTTGCTTCGATTAATTTACGCCGTCTCAGCACACCAGAGCAGAGCAAGACTTAATCCAGCCAGGACGACGTTGTATATACACTTTTACCTCAAGGTAAGTACTTTAACACCGACATGAAAATCGCCGTTACAGAACAGCCGTCCTTAAAGAATTCAACAGCGCGCTTCACTTAGTAATTCATAACGTTCTATTAGATATTCTGTCTAAAAGTGATATGCCACTAAACTTATTAATATTATGAACAGAATATATTTATATATACATATATATACTCGCTTCAGGGTATAGAATGTATTGTCATCAAATTTACTAATAGCAATACTAACAGTGAAAGCTGCCATTTTCCCCATTACATAACACTATGAATTATACACTCCATATGTTCATGCTGCATACATACAATTTCTCTCCATCGGTCGGTTAGTCGTTTTTTTCTATGAAGGCAATATTGAATTTTTATACGATCATCCAGGTACTAACCAGGCCATCTTGAATAGATAGTAACTATTATTCAGTCTCTAGGTATGAGATTCGCACCATCAAAATGTAAGCTACTTAAACAGGATTATCCATCACTCACCTCAATTCTGCGGCTTCAATGTGTGAATCTGGACGTATTTGACAAGTTTATATTTCTTCGTATTTGTATCAATAACTTAGGCAATTCAGGTGACTAGGTAAATATCAGAATCGCTAAAATTATCGTAGCTTTCTCCAACCTTCGCCATTTATGGAGAAGCACTAGTATCTCACCCTGTCGTGTGTACACTACATATATATGGGCAATTGTACTATATGCTGGTGAAGTTTGAACCTTTAGAGTCAAAGACTTTAGACATTTAAAGGCAATTGATCACAGTTTAAAAGAAATGCTGCACGACAGGGAATAGATTAATTACCTTTTCCTTATTAAGAGCAATAAGGTGTTTGCACTTTTTGGTATGTTGTGGCTCCTTGTGAATTCACCACTAATTGTTTAATACTGACTATACATCGCTCACAAATGGAGCCACAAATCGTGTTGGATTTTGGCGATGAAAATTAAAAATGATTATTTAGTGTGTCATAAAAAAATTATTGAATTACGCCGAAGAAGTGTTTGTAAATTAAGTAATATCAAAGAAAAATCACTAAAAAATATTATAGGTAGAAGCCAGATATAGTTATTACCTCGCCGAATAAATGCGCTTTAATTAAAATGCACATTTACACAAATCAAATTTAACAACTCTGTTCAGTAAAATACCGCATATTTAGATTTCTGCCTTTTTTAACAAGAGAAATGCTGGTTCTTTCGTGCCACATAACTAGTTAGTATCTTCCAGATGCTAAAAATGCGAATTTAAATGGACGCAGTTATATTCAGACTATCTATTATATTACTTGATTTTACAAATTCCATTCGATTTACGCGACCAAAGGATATTAAAAATGGAAAAAGGAAAGAAGCTTATTTTTTATACAACTGATCAACTTGCCTGAAATTCATAAAACACAACACGCAAGGCCTCTTTGTACTCCTGCGCGGCGTAGTATTTATCAGCCTGTTCAATAGTCCGGTTAATATCACTGAAAAACAGATGATTAATGGCGAAGAACGGTAAAATGAAAAGAAACTCAATTAATAATTAACTATAAAAAACCAACTTATTTATTGCACTTCCAAAGCCTGCATCGTCATCCTTGTCACAGACTGCAATAATACATGATTTACTAGCTTATGCATCACTGCAACTTAACAATGAGAAATATTGAAAATAGCATAGAACTAATAATAAAAAAATAAAAATGACAAAAATATTAATCTATGAAGGGATTTATATAGCCCAGATTGAGATATTTACCTAGGTAACACACAGAGACTGGGCGATTTAGACCTCTATGTTAAACTAGCCACCTTTGAGGCCAAGAACGTTTGAATGACCCTATTTATGGCTTATTTGAATACAAATTTAGTTTACAAATTTAAACAGTTGTACTGCATAGTTCGCTTAGCGTCAGTCACACGTACTGGCGCATTTCGAACGAGGATCAGAACGCAATACACACTAGACTAATATATATATATATATATATATATATATATATATATATATATATATATATAAATAAAGCTCTCAGCTCTAGCAGTTTCGCATAAATTGTACTTGACTGGAAATTTCGGCTGTCCAATTTTACCTACGCACTTCGGCACACTACATATATTAAACAAATTTCTAAAATAGTGATTAATAAACAAGCCAAAGATGCTAACAAGCTTAACTAATCAGAAAGTAAAATATAGAAAACATACTTTTCAAATATCTTATCAACATGCAGATCGTAGTTAGATCCACGACGTAGATCTGAGCTTCCTTCGGCTTCCTGTAACTGAGCAATTGTTGCGCTTGACCATTCTAAGAGTGTATGCAGTCGAAGTAAAGAAGCCTCTGCCATAGACTCGTCTAGATTAGCATCTTCAAGACTGTCCCCGGCATCAGCTAGGGCTATGCGAATGCCTGGCAAACACCGCAACAAAAACGTAAACAAAAACAGATAATACAAGATTGATTGATGCAAATATGTATCGGAGTCGCAACCACATCTAGATCATTAAGTTAAATAAAGATAAAAGCATGAGATCATGTCTAGGCTATGGGTACAAATGACCGGCCCGTATTACAGATTTAGGCCCATATAGCACCAAGGCCAGAAAATTCTAAAGCTTATTCTATAAGCATAAAGTATCTGGAAAATAAAACAAAATCAAACAGAAAACAAAATTAAATAAAAAGAAATCTACGTTTTGTCACAGTTTAACCCGTAAAAGAAATTGGATTCTGCTATTCACGAATATTCTGCAAGGCATTGCCAATCCACGTTTCTCAAAGGAAATGAGATCACGGACCAACTCAATATTAATCGCAGAAAATTTTTGACTGCTATAGCATTTTCTTGTGCATCCTTTCGTCCAGATATATTGCCTAAGTAATCTCGCAAGGAACGGTAAGCCATCTTCTAGGACAGTAGTCAAGAATAACGCAAACAGTGGGAACAGCACGTAGGAGATCCGCCGAATAAAACTAAACGGTTAAGAAAATTTGCATTGGCTAAAGCCTAATTTACCTCAGCAAATAGAAACTTAAACCAAAGCAAGTGAATACACCGGTTCACATACCTGTCTGGTCAGTGGAAATTTTAATAGATTGTTCCCCTTGTCGCATTGGAATAAAAGAGGACCCAGTGCATACTTCATTTTGAGGCCTGGATTTTAAATTAGGAGAAATCAATGGATGGTTCCAGAATTTTAGTCTTCTTCTGATGTCGCAAGAATCCACATAGATTTAAGTAATGACGACGTTTATTAAGCGTGTAAGACAGTTTTAGGACTTTTACTTTAAATTGTACTGAATGGATAGATCCAGAGCTCAAGTAATGGCCATCTAAAACACATCTGTATTTCTTCGGATCGTGCGGTATTGCCAACATATTATAAGTAATAAAAATGGCCTCATCAATTACCAAACCCTGGCATGTAGCAGATCTAAAAACTGCATCTGCTAATACCACTTTATATGATTTTCTATCGATAAGGCCTGGAGGTCTGGAAGAGAAATTCTGGACTCCACAAAACTCCGCAATGTTTGTCATCATACCGAGGCTTTAAAACAATTTCAATATGTTAAGACACCAGCAGTCGTGACCAAAACATCGTTTCTCGTGTATATATGCGATCCATGCTTACTGGAGACTCCGACCTGTACCCAATATATATTTGGTCAAGGAATGTGAAACAGACCGATGGACGTCCGACCAGTCGCACACTACACAAACAAGTCTTGTCACACTATCGTCTCTTATGAATTATCGCATAATTTTACTACTCCGCACTCTTATGAAAGCGATGTAGAATTATACTGTCATAGAACAGTAACTACCAGAAATACAATGGACTTTTCGAAAGTTGAGATATTTTATCATCGGTTAACATATGGACGAATTTTTTTTATCACAAAGTACTAGTTAACTGGCGGTAACTATGTATTGAGAAGAAAATATATCATATTGGGATATTAAAGAGCTCAAAGAATACTACGTAATAATTCACCACCGGGCCGGTAGGAATAATACTGCAACCGATGCGCTCAGCAGAATTTCTTCTGTTCAGGTATCGTTACTAATCAAGGTCTCAGAGGAACAAGACATTGATGCCACACGCCAAAAAGAAATCAGGGAGTTACAAAACGGCAACCATATTAAGCTGTAATTCAGCAAAAAGGATTACTGGTGGAGAGAGACAGACAAACAGTATGATGGTCCGTGCCGTAGGCCATGCGTAAAGAACCGATTGTCTTTTGGCATGAAACACTGTGACAGCCCAGCGCTGAGCACTTCATCAAACCATTGCACTCGTGATTGTATTGGCTTGGCATGGCAAAAGATGCTCGTACTCACTCGCAACAGTGCACTACGCACCAGCGTTATAAACCGCATAAAAGATAAAAGACTACTTGTATTGCGTTCAATACCACAGAACGAAGTCAACTGTTGTAATATAGACTCGGTATGTACACTGCCTGTTGAGCATGGCGGGGCTCTCTGTGCTCCGCGTGGTCGATAAATTTAACAGATAGGTCGAGTTTGTAACCTTTAGTAAAATCAGGACATAAAATACTAAGGTGTGTAGATGAACGCAGGCTCGATTTTATTCAACAGAAGTTATTGTTGCCAACTAGAATTCTTAGTTCGAATTAAAGGAATTAAAAATATTGTGCAAAAGCCTTCATATAGAGCAGTCCCGATCGGCAAATTATTATCCTCATACCAACGCGACGACAAGGCGAGCGCACAGAGCCATGCATGATTTTGCTAAGTTGATGCCACAAAACCTATGAGTATTAACGAAACAAATTACATTTAGTCAACGGAGCCATGCTATTTACAACACCAACAATGACAATCTTTGATCGGGCAACCATGATCAATGAAGTATAGATGTGTCCGTCAAGCGAACCATTAACCACATGGCTCCAATTTCACTGCATCAAAGAAGCTATTCAGGAACGACTACAACAGTTGCCTTAGGCTGTGTGCTTCACTCAGCGACAAGTTTATGGTCAAAAACCTATACACAACCGCATACACGCTAAAATTGAGAATTCGTATCGTCTGGAGAAGGTATACAGCATTATTCAATGCATCACGACCATCGATCCTGGTACTACTCATTATTTTCCATAAGAAGCGAGACAATGAAAACCACAATATACATGCACTGCCGATAGCGCTGTGTTTCAGTCAATTTAGCTTAGGTTATTCGTGGCTTATATTTAGTGTTGCCGCGATAGAAGCTTTTACCTAGTCTAGATCTACCTTCTCTTAAACCATTCTCTTGCGGTGTTTCATTATCAAATTAGTTTTTACAATATTTTTCTTAGTATATTATATTTTTTATCTCTCATAGTTATGCATTAGTCAAGTTCAGATTTTAAATATTGTTGCATTGATGTATGCGATTATGATGATGTTGATGATGGTGATGATGGTGATGATGATGGTCGAACCTTGTTATGGATAGACGGCTGCTTTCGTTGAGGCAGTCTGAGAATGGCACTCACACATCCTGCTCGGAGACACGGATTTGCCCCATGATGTGATCTAGATGAGCAAATTTCAATCAGACCTCTTCATTAAACCCTACTTTTCAGTATACTGCCTTCGAATGAGACAACGTGGCGTGCTAAAAGCAATTATGGTGTCCTGGAGACAAGTAATGTGCAGTTCAGCAACCGTCAGATCGTCTAGCTCACGAGACGCGAATCCTCGTATTTTCAGAGCCAAAATAAAAAAAACTATATGTGGGTATACGCAGCACACGACGACCAGCAAGGCAGTTTGGTTATTCTACTCCATTACCCAAGAGTAGCGTTGCAAATCTCACGTTACCTACTTATCCTTGGAACTCGTGCGTGTTTTCACAATGTTTTAGTAGTTAGACCGTCGATAAAAAAGATTACTATCAGGCACAATGTGAATCCAATCAAAGGTCCGAAGTTAATGTGGTCTTTATTTAGTCTCCGATAAAAATGCGGCGATAATGGTCTTCACGCAGATTTTCAAAAAAAAACCCTCAGCCCAGACAGCTTACATCTGAACAAAGAAAATAGCAATATAAATGCTTGTTTCTATATGTTTTCTAAATGCAAAATTCGCTAAGCTAAATTGCCTACCAAGAGTACAGAATATAAAGATAGGTTTTCACCAGACTTAGAACTAAAAGCGCGCCTGACAAAATTGCGCTAAAATTTGACCCTTTCTAGTTCCACTGTGACCATGAATCGAACTAAGACATTGAATCATCAAAATTATATGCTGATGCAATGTTGTGTTGGGTGGTTATGGATATGCTAATGTCGACGACGATGGTAATAACAATGGCGAAAAGCTTCAAATAGCGAAAGTGGAGAAAAAAATTAAAAAACAGCATACCATCTGCAGAATATTTATCGACAGCGCCTGCCAGAGTTATGAAGTTTCCGGTTGATTTTGACATCTGTTTAATCGAAAATAAAAACAGAAAAGAACAGACTACTATAATCAAGGTTGCGGTCTTGATATCAAAACCTGACCCATTAATTACTTACATATGTCAGAATAAACTAAGAATTGTATAGTGTAGAAACGGCAATTCATCCAGTAAAAGAACAGATTACCAAAGTAACATCACCGAATACGCAAATAAGTGTTTTCGCTCTAAGCCGCAGATAAATCTGAATTTACGACGACCTCAACTCAACAGTTGTATACGCACATTTATCATGCAATTGAAGTAATAAGAGGTAAAATGCTTTCTCGTTAAAAACCAAAAGATTGTTTTATTGCATTTATTCTAGCTACAAGAATGAAAGATTAGTGGCCAAATGAAAAAAAGCAAACAATATATTAAAAGAATTTCAGTCGAGAGAAAAAAGGCGAATGTGACTAGGAGCTGCAGTGTAATAAACAATTTTCTGGAATAATAAATCTTGAATATAGTTTATTCGGCATTAAGCAAGCTGATCTTTAATTTTAAATATAAAATATTGTTAAGAAAGGATGGTGCAGAAATGTAACTTGTAACATGGAACAAATATTAATGCCGATTTAGCAATTCATATGTGCACTGGCAATAAGAATTATTATAAACAAATTTACATACCCAATGTTAACCAGTCTCAGATCATATGAAACACCATTAATCGCGAGAACTGACATGTTCCCAGCCTCTTTGGTCATTATCAGAGAAAAACGGAAAGCTTATTAACAATGATCAAACTGTAATGAAAACTTGATTATGAAATACGGCTCTCATCAATAGCAGTCTGACAAGAATTTCGACCTTCAGATTTCTTTACAGCCATGAATATTTCAGTTAAATTTGTCTAATTTATTCAATTTATCAATCATTTATTGAGCGAGAGGTAATAAAATCATGTTATTAAACCATATATTCAGAACGGCTTGATCACTATTTTTTATATTTATAAAGCATCGGTTGTTACGCCTGACCAGAATCGCCGATAGTCATACTCAATCTATACACATCACTCACCACTCTAGAGATCTAAATCTTAAGCATAACTGACGATTTACTAGGTAAGTGTTTCATGTATGTGTGTGTATATGTATGCACGCCTACACTCATCAAAATGAAATCAGTGATTTCATAACACATACTGACGACTCACTAGAAAAGCGTACGCCATGTATGTGTGCATGTACTCTCGCTTGTGTTGGATTGAAAAGTAATCAGTTACAGCACGTGTACCCTCATCCAAGTTAAATTACAGTGTTCCAACAACATATGACGATTCACTAGATAAGCGTACGCCACGACAGTTTTTGTGCGTTTGTTTAGGACTGAAAAGTAATCAGTTACATTTAAATACTGTTTGTTGCGAAGAACTAATATATATGCAAGTATGTATTAGGTTTTGCGAACCTAGTAACAAATTAGTTCAGTTGTGACCAGAAGGATAAACCAAAGGCAGCATGAACGGAAAGTATAATCTCATGCACATTCGTTTCGTGCTTACTGGCGACTCATCAGTAGGAGCCGGTATTACGCCCTTTAACCACTATATATTTGGTAGAAGAATGTGGAATAATAGGACGGTACAATCTCCTAGACGAATGTGTAAACCTGTAATAGTGAAGCTAACATAATCTGAAGTCAACGACAATACGACTTCAATGCTAACTCACACTATATAATATATATACCGAGTCTGTAAAGGATACTAACACTATGGCTATTGTGTTAGTAACTGATACCTTTTTTGAAATCGATGAGTACCGGATACTAACACTATGGTTTCCGAGTCGGTACATGATACCAACCTGATGGATATAAATTTATGCTAAAGTTCACCCAAATTGAGAATTACAACAATTTCCGAACACCTGTTACTCCAGTTAAACCATACACTCTGGCCTTCATCGATATCAGTTATCACATTTCGCGGTAAGCATGACATCATTCAATTCAATATATTACAGTTAAATACTGTTTGTTGCGAAGAACTAATATATATGCAAGTATGTATTAGGTTTTGCGAACCTAGTAACAAATTAGTTCAGTTGTGACCAGAAGGATAAACCAAAGGCAGCATGAACGGAAAGTATAATCTCATGCACATTCGTTTCGTGCTTACTGGCGACTCATCAGTAGGAGCCGGTATTACGCCCTTTAACCACTATATATTTGGTAGAAGAATGTGGAAAAATAGGACGGTACAATCTCCTAGACGAATGTGTAAACCTGTAATAGTGAAGCTAACATAATCTGAAGTCAACGACAATACGACTTCAATGCTAACTCACACTATATAATATATATACCGAGTCTGTAAAGGATACTAACACTATGGCCATTGTGTTAGTAACTGATACCTTTTTTGAAATCGATGAGTACCGGATACTAACACTATGGTTTCCGAGTCGGTACATGATACCAACCTGATGGATATAAATTTATGCTAAAGTTCACCCAAATTGAGAATTACAACAATTTCCGAACACCTGTTACTCCAGTTAAACCATACACTCTGGCCTTCATCGATATCAGTTATCACATTTCGCGGTAAGCATGACATCATTCAATTCAATATATTACAGTTAAATACTGTTTGTTGCGAAGAACTAATATATATGCAAGTATGTATTAGGTTTTGCGAACCTAGTAACAAATTAGTTCAGTTGTGACCAGAAGGATAAACCAAAGGCAGCATGAACGGAAAGTATAATCTCATGCACATTCGTTTCGTGCTTACTGGCGACTCATCAGTAGGAGCCGGTATTACGCCCTTTAACCACTATATATTTGGTAGAAGAATGTGGAATAATAGGACGGTACAATCTCCTAGACGAATGTGTAAACCTGTAATAGTGAAGCTAACATAATCTGAAGTCAACGACAATACGACTTCAATGCTAACTCACACTATATAATATATATACCGAGTCTGTAAAGGATACTAACACTATGGCCATTGTGTTAGTAACTGATACCTTTTTTGAAATCGATGAGTACCGGATACTAACACTATGGTTTCCGAGTCGGTACATGATACCAACCTGATGGATATAAATTTATGCTAAAGTTCACCCAAAATGAGAATTACAACAATTTCCGCAGTTACATATAAGTAACTGCACGTGCATCACTCATCCAAGTGAAACTAAAGTGATAAAAGTCAACTCCTCGTTGAACACGTCAAACCTATTTATTACACTTACTTTCCTAAATGAAGTATTTACGAATGGCATCCGGGTAAGGAAGGAGAAAAAGATACTGTGAATACCCAGTCGCAAAACTGTCACGCTAAATAATTAAGAGCTAGAAAAATTAAAATAAAGATAAAATGTTTCATTAGGATAGAAATTTATAAAAAAGAAAGCGGTCACAAAAGGAATTCGTAAATTGCCTACTGAAAGAAAGATTATAATAATAGTGCATGGTTCTATCTGAATACTCTTTGCTAATAAAGTATTGAAATCTACATACATCTATCGTTCTTAATGCACATTATTGGGAAGGATCTCAAATTTTCTTCAGATAATTGACGTGGATATATGTTTTCGAGGTTACCACCGTGTCGTTCTGCAAATGTGGAAACCACATTTGCTTAAATCTGCTATTGTTGTACTGTGTTGCCTGAGGATGGTGCTGGAAAGTAGGCACCGAAACGTCGCCAGTAAACAAAGATGTGATAGAACCGCATTTCCAGTTGAACGAAGAACAAGTCAACCCGATCAAAGACAAAACAAAATTGGAAATTGTGAGCAATCGGATCTTTGTGTAACTGCCCGTGTACAGCTATTACCCGCGTACGCAAAACGCGGCATTGAAATACAGCCTTCCTTGCGGATTTCACTGTATCACGTCATAAACAAACCAAACCTCGCAGCTAACTTTGCCCTACTAAGAAAAGAAAGTTACGAAGATGATTCTACTAGACATCTGCAACAAGATCGCCACTGAGCTCGATTCGATGCCATATCGCTAAGGGTTTCTAACCAAGAACTATGATGCGCACGAGGACCCCATCCTGGCAGACGAGTGGGTCCTATACTACCCAATTTGGATGTAAGTGACTTCAATTGTTTCTGCCATGTCAAAATCTGCCCACCTTGTTTCTTACGCCAATTTGGTGCTGGATGAGAGAACAGAGCTCTACTGGGCAATCGAAATGAGGGCATACGCAAAACGTGACCGAGCCAACGAAGTTGATGGAGCCTTATTTGTTTTTCTAACGACGAGCACTTATTGTCAGATCCAAAAATACGTCTACGGATGTCAACGTTAGTTATTCGTTGTTGGTAACCAACATGTGCTATACTTCTCAAACAACGATGATCGAATGCCTGTAAGCGTCTCAAATCATCAACTCTAAGAGGCCAAGTTTCACTAGCGTATAGTAAGACTGCGCGTACAGATGCATTGTAAACACGACCTTTAAGGCAAAGTGAAATATTCGCGTTTCTCCATAAATGACGAAGGTTCGAGAAAGCTACTCTAGCTTTCGCGATCCGTATTCTCACCTCGTCGGACATATTGCCTACGTTATTGATAGAGCTCCCAAGATATGTAAACCTGTCGACTATGTCTAGATCTTCATTCTGCAGTCGCAACGTTGGAGTGAGTGGTGGGTGATCCTGTAACAGTATCTTACATTTAGAGGGTGCGAATTTCATACCGAAAGACGGAACAACGTCTGTTAATCTATTCAAGGTGGCCTGGGCAGCATCCTGATTGTCGAATAATAGTACGATATCGTCCGCATAGTCAAGATCGACTAGTTTATCGCCCGGGAGAACTTCAACTCCAGCATCCTGAATGTGTGGGAGAGTGTTGTTCATAATAGCATCGATTACAAAATTAAACAAAAATGGGGAAAGTGGACAACCTTGACGAACACCACTGCTGGTTGTAAAGTTATGCGTTAATTCGTTGTAGACCTTAACGCGACCAGAAGTATTTGTGTAGAGAGCTCGTATAATATTAACAAATTTTGTGGGCACACCGCTTTTCGACAAGATATGGAATAAAACATTGCGATCCACCGAATCAAATGCACCCTTGAAGTCTAGAAAGACGGCTATTGTGGGACGGTGATATAAATGTCTCTGTTCGAGAACTTGCCTTAACGTAAAAATATTATCTATACAACCTCGTCCTGCGCGGAATCCGGCCTGTTCTTCTCTTGTATGTGATTCACGTGAAGCGCTAAGACGACGTAGGATAATCGAAGCAAATAACCTAGATACGACCGGAGTCAAGCTTATACCACGATGGTTATCGCACGAATTACGATTGCCTTTTTTGAAGATGGGAATGATGGTCGACTCATTCCAATCAAGTGGTACGGTTTCCTCATTCCATAAAGTATGAAAAAGTTTGGTCAACGCTCCTGAAATTAGATCGTCACCATCCTTAAACATTCCTGGAAGCACACCATCAGTAGGAGCCGGTATTACGCCCTTTAACCACTATATATTTGGTAGAAGAGTGTATGGTTTAACTGGAGTAACAGGTGTTCGGAAATTGTTGTAATTCTCAATTTGGGTGAACTTTAGCATAAATTTATATCCATCAGGTTGGTATCATGTACCGACTCGGAAACCATAGTGTTAGTATCCGGTACTCATCGATTTCAAAAAAGGTATCAGTTACTAACACAATAGCCATAGTGTTAGTATCCTTTACAGACTCGGTATATATATTATATAGTGTGAGTTAGCATTGAAGTCGTATTGTCGTTGACTTCAGATTATGTTAGCTTCACTATTACAGGTTTACACATTCGTCTAGGAGATTGTACCGTCCTATTATTCCACATTCTTCTACCAAATATATAGTGGTTAAAGGGCGTAATACCGGCTCCTACTGATGAGTCGCCAGTAAGCACGAAACGAATGTGCATGAGATTATACTTTCCGTTCATGCTGCCTTTGGTTTATCCTTCTGGTCACAACTGAACTAATTTGTTACTAGGTTCGCAAAACCTAATACATACTTGCATACATATTAGTTCTTCGCAACAAACAGTATTTAACTGTAATATATTGAATTGAATGATGTCATGCTTACCGCGAAATGTGATAACTGATATCGATGAAGGCCAGAGTGTATGGTTTAACTGGAGTAACAGGTGTTCGGAAATTGTTGTAATTCTCAATTTGGGTGAACTTTAGCATAAATTTATATCCATCAGGTTGGTATCATGTACCGACTCGGAAACCATAGTGTTAGTATCCGGTACTCATCGATTTCAAAAAAGGTATCAGTTACTAACACAATAGCCATAGTGTTAGTATCCTTTACAGACTCGGTATATATATTATATAGTGTGAGTTAGCATTGAAGTCGTATTGTCGTTGACTTCAGATTATGTTAGCTTCACTATTACAGGTTTACACATTCGTCTAGGAGATTGTACCGTCCTATTATTCCACATTCTTCTACCAAATATATAGTGGTTAAAGGGCGTAATACCGGCTCCTACTGATGAGTCGCCAGTAAGCACGAAACGAATGTGCATGAGATTATACTTTCCGTTCATGCTGCCTTTGGTTTATCCTTCTGGTCACAACTGAACTAATTTGTTACTAGGTTCGCAAAACCTAATACATACTTGCATACATATTAGTTCTTCGCAACAAACAGTATTTAACTGTAATATATTGAATTGAATGATGTCATGCTTACCGCGAAATGTGATAACTGATATCGATGAAGGCCAGAGTGTATGGTTTAACTGGAGTAACAGGTGTTCGGAAATTGTTGTAATTCTCAATTTGGGTGAACTTTAGCATAAATTTATATCCATCAGGTTGGTATCATGTACCGACTCGGAAACCATAGTGTTAGTATCCGGTACTCATCGATTTCAAAAAAGGTATCAGTTACTAACACAATAGCCATAGTGTTAGTATCCTTTACAGACTCGGTATATATATTATATAGTGTGAGTTAGCATTGAAGTCGTATTGTCGTTGACTTCAGATTATGTTAGCTTCACTATTACAGGTTTACACATTCGTCTAGGAGATTGTACCGTCCTATTATTCCACATTCTTCTACCAAATATATAGTGGTTAAAGGGCGTAATACCGGCTCCTACTGATGAGTCGCCAGTAAGCACGAAACGAATGTGCATGAGATTATACTTTCCGTTCATGCTGCCTTTGGTTTATCCTTCTGGTCACAACTGAACTAATTTGTTACTAGGTTCGCAAAACCTAATACATACTTGCATACATATTAGTTCTTCGCAAAAAACAGTATTTAACAGTGATATAAATTTTTCTTTTCAAGAACTTGCCTTAACATAAAATTATTATCTATACAACTTCGTCTTGCGCGGAATGCAGCTTGTTCTTCACTTGTATGTGATTGACGTGAAGCGCTAAGACGACGTAGGATAATCGAAGCAAATAACCTAGATACGACCGGAGTCAAGCTTATACCACGATGGTTATCGCACGAATTACGATTGCCTATTTTGAAGATGAGAATGATGGTCGACTCATTCCAATCAAGTGGTACGGTTTCCTCATTCCAAAAAGTATGAAAAAGTTTGGTCAACGCTCCTGAAATTATATCGCCACCATCCTTAAACATTCCTGGAAGCAAATCATCGGGGCCTGCGGCTTTACGGCGTTTAAGAGATAGGATTGCATCGCGTACTTCTAACTCGGTTGGTTCTTCGGGACTAACATTGCACACTGTTGATGCAGATATGTTTTCGGGAATCGGAACTGACGCCAGTGGCCAAGAAAATTGACCTCTAAAGTGTTCAGCCCACCTTTGAAGACGACTTATTTAATCGGTTATTAAATCGTTGTTACTATCATTTATAGTTTCACTAGCTTTCAATTTTCTCGGACCTGTTGCACGGATAAATTGGAACAAGCAGCGGCTATTACCTGACGCGAAAGCTTCTTCCATTTCTTCAGCCTTTCTGGTCCAAAAGTTTTCGAGATCGACTTTTAGACTGCGCTTAAGTTGGCGTCTTATATTGCAACGGGTATTATTATGAGTCGAGCCAGGTGGAATTTGGCGCCTTATTTCGAGTATCTGGCGCCTTATTTGGAGTACCTCCTGAAATTGTTATAATATACAAATTACAAGAAATCTTATTCTAATATTATGGCTGGTTTAGTAAATATTGAGAATACAGAGCAATTAGCAAGTGAATTTAAGGAATGTAGTTTAAAATATAGTTTAGAGTAACTTAAGTGTTCCAAATTAGATGATCATACTGTATATATGGGTCATCCGAGCCTGGCATTTCAGAGGCTTTCCTATGGTAGAGACCAAAGGGCCTCTACAAAAAATGTAAAGGTTTATTAAAATGTGCTACACTACACAAAGAGTCAAAGTTAATATATACAATGAGATGACGAGTAATCACGAAAGATATTATAAAATAATTGTAAATTAAATCAATAGGTTTAATTACTATACCCCGAGCTCTATAAGTTAATGGTAATCCAACGTTCTTATTATTTTATTTCAGCGAGTTTTTAATTCTGATTCTGATTCGTGCAACCTTCGCCTCCCAATATTATTTAATGCTGTATTCCAACTTGGGCAAAGTGATTTTTCTATGGCTGTTTAATTCATTATGCCATTTCTTAATTTAATTTTAATGGATTCTCTTAAAATTGATATGCGTCTGTAACCATCCCAACTAATTTTTTTCTGTCTCTACTGTAAGACGCGCAAAATCTGATTTATTAACATGCCCATATCTGCATGCGGTTCTGTTCTCCTTTTTACCATAATTTGGCACGTGGTTTTACGCAAATATGAGGTTACAGCCGTTACATGGAATTTCATACACTCATGTGTCTAACAGTTTTTTTTTCTTGTGCTTGGGAAAATTAACGCCGATGGTAAGACTGTTTTAAAATAGTACGTATATAGTATTTCAATGCTAACGTACCTATTTTCTTTCTTAATTTGTAGTTAGGTAATAATATGACACGCCAATCCTCTTTTGTTTTATCTGACTTCATTTATTTCCAATTATGATTAATGTTACCTATGGTACTCATCATAGTTTCTTCTATTAATTTTAGAGGGTACTCATTAACACTGAATATTTCTCGCAGTCTACTTAATTCAATTAGATACTGTTTGTGGTGCATAACTGATATATATGCAATTACGTATTAGATTTTGCGCACCTATTAACAAATTAGTTCTATTATGACCAGAAGGATAAACGAAAGGCAGCATGAACGGAAAGTATAATCTCGTGCACATTCGCTTCGTGCTTACTGGTGACTCATCAGTAGCTGGTATTACACCTTTTGCTTATTATATATTTGAGTGAGGAATGTGGGAAAATAGGACGGTACAATCTCATCAACGAATTTGTAGACCTGCAGTAGTGAAGTTAACATCATATAAAGTCTCGAAAATGTGACTTCAACACTAACTCACTATATATAATATATATACCGAGTCTGTAAAGGATACTAACACTATGGCTATTGTGTCATTACCCGATACCAACATTATAGTACCGAAAAGGTTCATGGTACTAACACTATAGTTGCCGAATCAGTACATGGTACACATGATGGATTTCAATGTATGCTCGAATTCACCAAAATTGAGAATTACAACCATTTCTGAACAACAGTTACTCCAGTAAACCTTACACTCTGGCCTTGAGCAATATCAGTTATCACAATTGGATAGCTGTACTCAAACCAAAGATTTCGGCACATTCATTTGTCTCGGATAGTAAGGGTACAATGTGGCATTATCAAGTGACTGATATCATAAATATTAATAAGGAGCCAATAAGTTGCTTTTACTCGTGCGCTTCTAGCTAGCCTGGCTTGGATATGTAAGTGACCTTAAATAACAGCACAACCAATACAATCGCTGACTCATCAGAAGGATAGATGGTCATGAGACATGTAAGAGCAGCTAAATATACCTGTTGGGATCTCAATATTTTATAATAATTAAGGAATTTAGTTCACACACGGTGATGACCTAAACTAAATATCGATAAGTCAAGCGTCCCAGGCGCTGGTAGCAATAGTCGATCATCTTCCATGTTTCAGTGACATATCACGATAGTTGGCAGGAGTGCTAGTGACATCATTTTGTGGATGGGCACCAAATCGTCACTCGTTAACTCCTTTAGGAGAAAATGCTTTCTCCAGAACACGGTAATAAACTTGTGCAGAGCACTTTAAATCTTTATTTCCCTAAATTCGACAAACATACAAATGAAGCCAGAAGTGGATGGCTTTACGTATACATAAACATCCATAATGGTGTACTGCGCATTTGAATCAATTTCAACTGTTCTGATCTAGTAAAAAAAAGCAGCATCACCAATCTTTTTTCCCACTTATTCCTGGAACTCTTGCATGTGAACGAATGTCCAAAATTTCCACCGTCCAAACAGTTTCACAAAACACTGAATGACCTATCATTGTATGTTAGCAAGACTTTTATTACGTATAGGCGAGAACATGGTAATATTGGTCCTTCTTAGGGATCGCATGAAAGATACTTTCCTCCCGGAGACCCAAAATTTATGTTTATTTATAGTAGATAAGTTCCGCGTACCTATATTGTAGGACTCGGCAGATAATGGGATCCAGTTTAGGCGGAGCACTGCCCGTTACAATAGTTACTATTCTTGGTTCTGTGATTACTGTGATAAAAACATTTGCCCTTGTCAAGTAAGGATACACGATTTATGCTTAAATTAAGCCTTCTTCAATATATGTCTGGGGTATCACATTTTAAGGTGGGAGAGGATAGTTTTCTTCAGGAGCCGCCCAGTTTGACACAGTTGCTCACATTTCACCACTGCCTATTTAGCACTTAGTTGTAATTGTGAAGTACGACCAATCGAAGCTTCAGATAAGGTAGTATGGATATATCCAGTTAATTTGAATGAGGTCTGTTATTTTAATCAGTATATCTATCAATGGCTAGCCGGTAATAAGGCCGAAAATTTCAATGGCTACGGTCCAGCATGCCAGTTCGTAATTTTGTTCATTTGCATTCTCGTATTACATACTTCACATGAATAGCTTATAAAGTAACTATTAATGACCTTACTTGAAATTGGCAATAATATAGTTTTTATGGGCATGTGAATAGGACAGCGTGCAGCGTAGTGACGGCCACTAAACACGAGATGAACGAGTTCATTCCGACTTTGGTAAATCTTCTTGGTCTTATATGAACTAACCAACTATTAAGCACATCATACTAAACACTTCACTAGATACATGTTATTTCTTTGCACCCAAGTATACTTAAACATAAGTATATCGAGATAAGATAAATAATTCAACAAAAGTAGAAGAGCCTAAAACGGTGTAATAAACTGAAAAAAGTAAAAATTTAACAGTGAATAACCCGTAAATACGTCCTCAACAGTCTTTGAATGAAAAAAGCAAATTCAGTGCTATAAACGTTCTTTCATTTAACTTTACCTTCTCCGCGTTTATGAGCAAATGTCCATTGACTTTGACAGATTTTGGCCAGGCTTGATCCATCTCATTGGGCCAAATGGCCACATGATTGAATAGATAGTAAGTCAAATGATTAGGCACTAAGTCTTTGCCACTAGCCCTTAAATCCACTGGATACCAGAAGACGAACTCACGACGCAAGAGTTCCAATTTCTCAACAGTCAGTCCACCAGCTACATTTGGCTTGATCAATCTAGCCGGATCACCAATTCCAAAGAATACAAAGTCCCACACCTCAGGAGACATAAATTCCGGCCTAAAGATAAGTAACCGATGAAAATGTAAAATGTGTAAAACAATATTTCAATGAACTGATGCAGCATTTAGTATCGAAATTTAAAGCTGGATGATATATGAGCAGGGTAGTCCTGAACATTTTCTGTGACTACGCCGTAGTGTACAAATTCATGGATCTTCACTCTATTTTTCTGCAAATGTCGTACTACTCTATACTAGAATGCATTAGCTTCATTGAAAGAGACTGCCAATGCTACTTATTTAGTATATTGGCTCTTTACTATTTTTCGCCATCCAGTGGTGCAGTATTTATCAATGAAGATCACTACGATATATTTAGGAATATTGCTAACAATATATATCGTAACGCAACAGCACACACGTGTATAAATTTTGATTCACATTATCACACCAAAGGTTAAAAAGTAAATCAACAAATAAAAAAAATTATATAACTAAACAATCACAGGTTTCGCGGCCGGTAATAATTATTTCAATCAAGGTATCGATCCTGATATACACACACCAATCCCATTATATACATCGAGTTTAGTCCTTATCGGGAACTCGTCGAGTACTATCAAAAATTTTCCGGCAATAGGAAATAGTGATTCTAATCAGTGAGCCACCCTGCCGCATTACTTCGGAATCTGTGATTCTCACCACTGAGCCACTCTATCGCACATGCTTCGGAGTTCCCAATAAGGACAAAACCTGTTTACTGGATGAATTTCCTTTTCTACATTACACAATTCTTAGTTTACATCAAAATCGCAACCTTGATTAAAATTAACAAATAAATAGTTAACACATTTCTACCAACCAAACGCAAACTTGATCGGCAAACGAATTCAGTCACTCAATTTCTGTTACATCGACCTCCCGCACACAAAAACAAAAAGCACGCATCGGGATACACAATTATTTATCGCTTATTGGTACGATCTTTTATATATGCATGTCTAAAATTGTAAAAAAAATATAATTTTACATTTGCATTTTTGTACCGCTCAGAACGGCATTATGTGGTATCATTTCAAGAGTGTAATTGCACGCAATGGACATAAATCTGACTAAATGGTCATCAATGCCGCGTTTTGCGTACGCGGGTAATAGCTGTACACGGGCAGTTACACAAAGATCCGATTTGTCACTATTTCCAATTTTGTTTTGTCTTTGATCGGGTTGACTCATTTTTACTTCAATTGGAAATGCGGTTCTATCACATCTTTGTTTACTGGCGACGTTTCGGTGCCTACTTTCCAGCACCATCATCAGGCAACACAACACTGATCACAATAGCAGATTTAAGCAAATGTGGTAACCTCGTTCCAAAACCATTCTATTTATATATATTTGACTCAACACTATTTTAATCATAGAATTTGTCTCAGTAACTAAACTCAATATATAACTTTTTATAATTAGCAGACCAATCATTACCTCACCTATACCTCATCTCATCTCGTATGCAGAATATTTTAGGGGAGAGAGACAGTATCGAACCTTTTGTTATTTGTTATAACTGTATTGCTACTATGTCACGGTAATCAAAATTTAAAAATGCTAAAACTAAAACCTTGACTAGCATATACTGTATTTTATTTAAAGCCGGGAACTCTAATGTATACAATGGTGTGTGAGGTATTGCGCACATAGCAACAAATTAGTTCAAATATGGAGCAGCAAGTAACGTAGATGGATGGAGAGTGAATGTTATATCGACGCTTAGGTGAACGATTAAAGAGAGAAAGATAGAGATAGCCTGGACAACTAACGTTTTTCAAAAAGCTAATCGTAAGCACATTGCGAAGTTAATCAACTATTGGAACTAATTGCATAAGAATATTTGCTCATATGACTAAAATAATTCATTATATCTATATACATATATATCTAAATATAATATCGTAAAACCTTTATATATATATATATATATATATATATATATATATATATATATATATATATATATATATAAATGAGAGAGAGAGAGAAAAAGGACCATTGATAATTATTAAATATGAATAATTTCTATTCTTATTATATATTTATTTATTACGTTAGTCACACCTTATATCAATATATAAAATACATGTCAATATGTATAAAAACATATATATGAATATAAGCAACAGTATGAGACCAACATCCCTAATCCTACATATATATATATATATATATACGTTTGCATATTTCAAATTATTATTTTATTCTTTTTTTTTACTGTTTTTTTATTTACCAATTAATCAAATTGTATATTTATTTATTCACACCTTATATAAATATATAAAATACATATAAATATGTATAAAAACATATATATATAAATATAAGCAACAGTGTGAGTCATATATATATATATATATTCACACCTTATATAAATATATAAAATACATATAAATATGTATAAAAACCTATATATATAAATATAAGCAACAGTGTAGTCATATATATATATATATATTATATATATTATGTGTATAGAATAAACCTATCAATCTACCCATAGGCCTATCTATATATCCGTCTATCTATCACATTTTGGTTTCCTCTTAAAAGGATACATGGTAGCTATTAACCATGAATATCTTCTCTATGACTAACGTATTATACATTTATTAAGATATTCCTACCTTACATAAATATAGAAAATATAAGCGACAATGTAAGTCAAATGTGTCTTATCTAATGTTCTATCTACTAACCCTTGCTAAATCGGTATACCGTCTTTTGGAACATTTTTATTGAGAAAAATAAGTATATAGGAAATTGATATTGGTACAGATCCTTCGCAACCAGTTTTCTATAAGCGAGGTTTTTTACTTAGGTTCCCACTTAATTCATGTTCCGCGGCCTCACGTTTTCTGACCATAGAAAATGCTTCATTAAATATTGGGCCCAATGATTTTTCTACCGATGTTACATTCATTACACCTTTTCCTGATTTTATTTCAATTGACTCTCTAATTAGTCTAGTTAATCTGTTGCGGTTGCATAACGCGATGCGTTTACATCCTTCCCAGTCTATTTCATGACCCGTTTCCTTCGAATGCCTAGCTAGGTCTGATCTTTGAATGTGTCCATATTTGCAGGCTGTCTTATGTTCACCTCTACGAACCTTTATAGGTCGCATGGTTTCGCCTATATACCTGAGATTACATTCTTTGCAAGGTATCGCATATACTCCTGATGTCTCGAGGGGTTCTACTCTTTCTTTTTGGTTAGGTAGTTTATTGCCTATAGTAAGCGATTGTCTTAAAACTGTTTTAATATTGTATTTAGCTGCTATTATTCTAATTTTCCTGCTCAATTTAGAATCAGGTAATACCATAATTTTGTGCTTCTCCGGTTCCGTTTCCTTCTTTACTTTGTTTATTATATTATTGTTAAATCTCTGTAACATCTCATCTATTAATCTATCTATTATACTTGACGGATAGCTATTTAGTTTGAATATTTCTTTTAATCTCCTCATTTCCTTATCTCTATTTTCTATATCCACTATTGTGCTGGAAAGTAGGCACCGAAACGTCGCCAGTAAACAGAGATGTGATAGAACCGCATTTCCAATTGAAGTAAAAATGAGTCAACCCGATCAAAGACAAAACAAAATTGGAAATAGTGATAAATCGGATCTTTGTGTAACTGCCCGTGTACAGCTATTACCCGCGTACGCAAAACGCGGCATTGATAACCTGAATGCTTACACACCGCAAAATATTGAGTTCAAAAGCTATTTGACTAAATGGTCAGTTTGAATTATTTAAACTGTACTGACAACTTCAAATGCGATAGACAAGAAATGTGACATCAGTCAATCGAGTGAAGTTAATTATGTGACTCATCATCATCATCATCATTTCCAGTCACATAAAAGTCAAAAGTGACTAATGTTTCACTGCCATATAACCATAAGGAGTGAAAAAGTATATAAGTGAATTTAGACAAATTATTAGTGAGATTTACGAGAGAGAGAGAGAGAGAGAGGCAGAAAGTGAAGGAATACCTTGCTACTATGAGTAAATTTATCAGGATAACTCATAGAAATGAGGCAAACTAAACCTCACCACAACACCATCATGGCCAAGTTAGCATTCGGGCAAGGCGACATCAGCAATACTAGCTAATATCAGAGAACATGAATAAAAACTAATTTTAAAAAATACGCATGAAAAAAAACAGATCATCAGTAGAGTTCCTTCCTAAAAAGAGAAATATAATAGAAGCATCGATCTGTGTAATAAAAGACACGGAGATGAATATAAATAACATAAAGTTCGTAAATGAGTCATATATATATATATATATATATATATATATATATATACTCTTATCATATATATATATTCTGGATTCGTTAGTATATTCGTTGATCCAATCCCACTGTACATGTGTTGTAACCAATCTCCTCTTCGTTATGCTAGCCTTTGCTTTGCGCAATTTAGACCACTGCTTTTGCGCAATTTAGACCACTCCTTTTGCTTAACGTCATTTGGTGTGTCATCGCTTTCATTGTAATTGCGTCCGTAATTGATGTATGTGTCGTATTTTGCGAAGCGTTGGCTATTCTTAAAGGCATGTCGGTTATGTCTTTGTTCCAGTCCAATTTAATTTCTTTTTGAATTATTTTCTGCACGTTTAAGCAGGGCTTCATCTTTTTAATTGCAATAGCGTCAAAAGCCAGAAGCATTTTCTCTGTTTTTGCCTTGTAGATAACTGAAAATTTATTACTACTAACAGCAAGACCTGTGAGTAGTACATGCTCGCAAATTGCTGATTTTTGTGGAGGAGCTGCACCCCTCTTTAATAGTTTTCGAGGGAGATGCTGATTTATTCTAGTTTTGAGCCTCTTTTTTGATCTGCCGATGTACTGAGCGTTGCAGGTACATTGAAATTTGTATACAGACAAAGGTGTTGACGTCACAGAGAGGCTATCTTTTTCATTGGTGCGCATCAGTTTTGTTGTGTTGAACACCACTCTCACCTGTATTGATGGAAACTGTGCTTTTGTCGCTCGAATTACTTTTTTTGAGATGTAGGAATAACGAGAGATGAAGAAGGTACTCTCTCAAGGTCAGTTCACAAGAAATCAAGCTGGACTGCACAGTATATCCATTATATGAGTAGTGTGCCAAGGACGTACAAAATGAACCTAATAATAAATTTGGGCACACGAATACGCAGGATTTGTTCACCGGACAACATTGAAGTAGAGCTAAATTTGCTTCGCGAAGCGTTGAGAAATAATGGCTATCCGGACTGGTTCATCAAATACAACTTTAGGCAACGAAACAAAATCGAGGCGAATTTGGAAGAAAATCAAACTCCCCAGATAATAACGCTTGGTGTTCCTTTTGGAGGTGATCTTCCAGCGGAAATCTTCAAACGAAAAGTAATTCGAGCGACAAAAGCACAGTTTCTATCAATACAGGTGAGAGTGGTGTTCAACACAACAAAACTGATGCGCACGGAAGATCAAAAAAGAGGCTCGAAACTAGAATGAATCAGCATCTCCCTCAAAAACTATTAAAGAGGGGTGCAGCTCCTGCACAAAAATCAGCAATTTGCGAACATGTACTACTCACAGGTCATGCTGTTAGTAGTAACAATTTTTCAGTTCTCTACAAGGCAAAAACAGAGAAAATGCTTCTGGCTTTTGAAGCTATTGCAATTAATAAGCTGAAGCCCTGCTTAAACGTACAGAAAATAATTAAAAAAGAAATTAAATTGGACTGGAACAAAGACATAACCGACATGCCTTTAAAAATAGCCAACGCTTCGCAAAATACGACACATACATCAATTACGGACGCAATTACAATGAAAGCGATGACACACCAAATGACGTTACGCAAAAGGAGTGGTCTAAATTGCGCAAAAGTCAGTGGTCTAAATTGCGAAAAGCAAAGGCTAGCATAACGAAGAGGAGATTGGTTACAACACATGTACAGTGGGATTGTATGAACGAATATACTAACGAATCCAGAACAATGGCTGTAGATACTGGTAGAAAAAAGATTTATTAATAAATGTTATTCCATGGAGTACGTTGTTTTGTTCTTACATATATATATATATATATATATATATATATATATATATATATATATATATATATAAGAGGGGTTTGTTGACGGAAATTAAACAGTTGGGATTGGATGACCGAAAATATAAAAGAATCCAGATTAATCGCTGTAGATACTTGTAGAAATGAGACTAATTAATAAACGTCATTCCATTGATTACGGTTTTTTCTCATATTTTCAAAACGGTGCAACTTCTAACGATATACACACACAAACACACGCACACATATTTCTAATTAGGAAGAAAAAACATTAATAATAAAGTTGATAGAGGCCATTTATTTCGTGAATACCAATCATCGCTATACAATCATTCATTTATATACATTCTGTGTTTTCAATTGATTATGCTAGTGGTAACAAATCTGACTCGCTCTTGCTTGTTTCTTGTTTTGGCTGGTTGGTAAGTGTGTATGCGTTTGTGTTTGTGTGTGTGTGCGTGTTTGCATGTAAAGGTCATTCTCGCTGTATTGCAAAGTGATGTCTGAGATCTGGTAATTATTGTTTTGATGGCTTGAGAATTAAACATTTGTGCGCATTGTTCGCTGTTACATGTACGAGTGCTATTTTTCCCAGTGTAGTTAATCGTTTCACCTTGTTGCGCAAATTTATAATTTCCACATGGTAACAGCGCCAGTGTGGATTGCAGTGTTGAACGCTCATATTGTTTGGAAACTTCTGTCACCGTATGCGCCTCTGTTATTTCCTCTTCAGTTTGTTGCCAATCCGATTGTATGTTTGTTGATTCTAGTCGAGGGCCTGTTTGGTCTTGCCTGGATACAGGTAAATTGTTGTTGAATTTTGTTATTCTTGGCCAGTCGATTAGAATATCATGTTGATGAAACTTTTGAATATTAAGGTCAGGTGCTTGTTGTTTTATATAAAGATCTTTTGTGACCTCATCAAAAATGAGTTTTTGACTTCCCTATAGACACCAATGACATCAAAGACCTCATATTAGCATGTACTAAAACGTGCAATTTACATTCGAAGGGATATACCACCGTCAGATCAATGGTGTAGCTATGGGAAGTTGCATCGCACCTCTCCTGGCAGATGTATACATGTATCATCTGGAAAAATGAACCTAAAATGTATAATTGACCAGTGCACACTCGACAGAGGGTATGTAGACGATATCTTGTTGTTCATCTCAGAAGCAGCAGACCCTTCCGAAATCCTCAAACAAGCAAATGGAGCTGATCCAGACATCAAATTCACTCTCGAGGTAGAGAAAGACGACAGGACAATACATTCACTACAACAGCAGTGTGCCAAAATACCACAAAAGAAACTTAGTAAAAACCTAGCAAACAGAATCAGGAAGATCTGCTCTAAACACAAGATTGAGGAAGAACTGGGCTACCTCAGGAAAATTTTGCTAATGAACAACTACCCAGAGTGTTTCATTGATGTCAACATCAGACCACGGCAGATTCGCACTAGAGAGGATACCGTCAAGCAGGTTTTCCTAAACTTACTATTTAGAGGCGGCGTACCAGCCTCAATAATTGCACGGCGGCTGAATAGAATAACTAAGGAGAACTTTCCCAGTGTTAAAGTTAATATGACATTTAGTACACAGAGAATCATGAGGTTGGATGCCAAAGATCAATTGCCAATTCTCTCCAAATCATACAGTCTACAAATTCTCATGTATGTGCGGTAGCACATATATCGGACGTACGAAGAAGCAATTGATAAACAGAATCCAACAACATTTGCCACAGAAATTGATTAACAAAGGCGAGTCAGATTTGTTACCACTAGCATAATCAATTGAAAACCAAGAATGTATATAAATGAATGATTGTATAGCGATGTTTAGTATTCACGAAATAAATGACCTTTATCCACTTTGTTATTAATGTGTTTTTTCTTCCTAATTAGAAATATACTGTGTAATATTAAAAGGCATGGAAGTATAAACACACACACACACAAACACACACACACATATATATATATATATATATATATATATATATATATATATATATATATATATATATATATATAGTTTAAAATGGGATGGATGTAAACGGATTGCATTATGTATCCAAAATAGACTAACCAGGTTGATTAGAGAATCAATTAAAATGAAATCAGGAAGGAACATCATGAGTGTGACATCCGTAGGAAAATATTTAGGCCCCATTTTAATGAAGCCTTCTCGAATGGAATGAAACGCAGATTAGAGGAACCAGATTTAATAAGTAATCCAACTAGGAGACTGCGACTATGAATTTGAGACAGTAAACGGAACAATTTGGCTATAACTGTAGTGAATCGTGGCTTTCAGAAACTTACATAGTTACGTATATGTTGATTTATATATATATATATATATATATATATATATATATATATAATATAGATTTTACATTTGTATGCATTTATATAAATTTATTGATGGATGGAAATGTAAATATATAAATGATGTCTGGAAGAACTCCCAGGGTTGCTTATATGTTTATTTAGAGATACAGATTACATATGGTGTATACACGTAAATATATATAGATGAATATTCTAGATTTATATAAGATGTGAGTGGAACCCCAATGGGTTACTCATATATGAATAATTCTATATATGCATATAGGATCTAAGGTGATCCCACATGGTTGCTCAAATGCTTAATTAGATATTTGTAATATATATTTGGAAGAATATTTGGATTCCTAAATAAAATGTGAGTAGAACTCCAATGGTTATCATATGTTGATTTAGATATACATAATATATTTCGTGTGTAGACATGTATATGTGAATAGAAGATACTTGAAGTTCAAAGTGATGTGTGAAGAAACCACAAGATTGCTTATATGATTATCTATATATGAATAAGATATCGCGTGTAGGCGTATACATAAATGATATATATATATATATATATATATATATATATATATATAAATAAATAAATAAATATAAATTAAATAAAAAATAAAAATATTGCTAATATATTATATACCCAAAGTTATTCGTAGGAACCCATCTTGTTGCTTACATGTAAATTTGTATGTATAGATAATATAAATATGATTTTGGACACAGATATTTAAATGAAAAGACTTAAATTTATACAGTATAAGAGTATAAATGTGTATTTGGTTGAGATACGATTCGTTAGTGTAGGCTTCTTATTCGGTCTTGTCCAAACGATAGAATAATACTATATTCTTTCAACAGTTTTACTAACCTCTCTTTCTCTATAACCTATTGCACACAGGATGAGATTAGGTAAACCGGGAATTTGAGGATTACTGCAATATGATTAAAATTTAAAAAATTGTTGATCCTTCTACGCGTCCGGAACAGCAATTAAAAAATCGAGACATCACGGATAGACGTGTATGTCAATCCATAGGGTTTGCTTATAGTTATTCTATAAATGTCACTTTAGTAGAGTACACATATGTGTATATAGGTTGTTGTGTGCGTGGGGGGGTGACGTGGATAAGTTTGTGTATACATTTGAGTATAAGAGAATAGGTATGAAGACAGGATATTATAGCAGACAATAAAAAATACTTTGGGAATTATAATAAATATAAATAGATCTGTCTTGAATGAGGACACTACATTTGCCACAAGTTGTTTTTTCCTGTGAGTATGGTGTCAACCCTGAAGATGGGATTGGAAATGAAGTCCCGAAAATTCGGAGAAAAAAGAGTGGAAAATCTTGTTCTAACGTCATTTTCAGACAAGCAGCTGATAGAGGGCTTCTCAATCTAACAATAACACTCTTTTAGATACTATAAATATGGTTGGTTGAGATCATAACAGTGAGCCCAATACCAAGTTGCCAAATATCAAAAATGGTTCCAGTAGACGATCAATCATTAAACACAGGTTAGGTTTTAACTTAGGCGCATTTAACTTGCGAAAATTACGACAACTTGGACATCAAAAATCTATTGTTCGTATATTGGATAAATTAGAAATCGAAATATGTTGCGTATCTGAAACCAGAATACAGGATCCTACGTGCATTACAGAACTGGTTGCACCATCCCTATCTACGCGTTATTGGCTTCGAACATCTGGTTCCACATAATTTCTCAATCCGGTAAATGGGGCGTTTGTATTGCCCTTAGCGCGCGAGCTGAAGCTTTCTTAATTGAATGGATCCCTTTAAATAGTCGATTGTGTGCGGCACGTTTAAATACATCTACTAAATTCAAAGCAAAAACCCGTTATCATCGTTGTCTCTTCGTTGTATAGGCATATGCTCCTACCGATTGCAGCACAGAAGAAAGCAAGGACGCTTTTTACTCCGAATTAAGCTACTTACTAAGTAAAGTACGAAGTTCAGAAACAGTTCTGGTTATGGGTGACATGAATGCTCAAGTTGGGCGCTAAGGTTACACAGTATTTCATTTAGGTGAAAGATACACTCTAAGCTCGACACGCAACGATAATGGTGAACGGCTTTTGGATAGCTGCGCTAGATTTAAATAGTATAAACTACAGACGTAGTGTTAGACGTTGTGCTACATGGCGTCCTTCAGCAACCGGACAACGGTGAACTTAAATAGATCATATATCAATAAGTTATAGGTAGCGTGGTTGCATCCAGAATTGTCGTTCTTTTTTGGTACACTTATGTCGACTCGGACCATGCACTTATCCGTTGTAGATTTGCACTAAAACTTTCCGGGAAAATAATTAAGAATAAACCCCAAATTGATGTAGGCAAACTCGAACAACCGTCCTTCCGACAAAATTATGAAAATATTCTAAAGGCTAATCTAACTGGTCTGGATGGCGAAAATCCGAATATACTTTGGTCCAAGATAAGTTCCACTATGCACAATGCAGGTACTACTGTATGTGGCATCGCAGGCCCCCGTAGAAATAATCACTGGCTCTCTGTAAAATCTATGGAGATACTCGAAATAAGGCGCCAAATTCCACCTGGCTCGACTCATAATATACCCGTCGCAATATAAGACGCCAACTTAAGCGCAGTCTAAAAGTCGATCTCGAAAACTTTTGGACCAGAAAGGCTGAAGAAATGGAAGTAGATTTCGCGTCAGGTAATAGTCGCTGTTTGTTCCAACTTATCCGCGCAACAGGTCCGAGAAAATTAGAAGTTAGTGAAACTATAAATGATAGTAACAACGATTTAATAACCGATAAAATAAGTCGTCTTCAAATGTGGGCTAAATACTTTAGAGATCAATTTTCTTGACCACCCGCGTCAGTTCCGATTCCCGAAAGCATGTCTGCATCAACAGTGAGGAATGTTAGTCCCGAAGAACCATGCGAGTTAGAAGTACGCGATGCAATCCTATCTCTTAAACGCCGCATGCCCCGATGATTTGCTTCCAGGAATGTTTAAGGATGGTGGCGATATAATTTCAGGAAAGTTGACCAAACATTTTCATACTTTTTGGAATGAGGAAACCGTACCATTTGATTGGAATGAGTCGACCATCAATCCCATCTTTAAAATAGGCAATCGTAATTCGTGCGATAACCATCGTGGTATAAGCTTGACTCCTGTCGTGTCTAGGTTAGTTGCTTCGATTATCTTACGTCGTCTTAGCGCTTCACGTGAATCACATACAAGAGAAGAACAAGCCGGATTCTGCGCAGGACGAGGTTGTAAAGATAATATTTTTACGTTAAGGCAAGTTCTTGAAAAGAGACATTTATATCACCGTCCCACAAAAGCCGTCTTTCTAGACTTTAAAGGTGCATTTGATTCGGTGGATCGCAATGTTTTATTCCATATTTGGCGAAAGGCGATGTACCCACAAAAATTGTTCATATTATACGAGCTCTCTACACAAATACTTCTGGTCGCGTTAAGGTCTAAAACGAATAAACGCACGACAACCAGCAGTGGTGTTCGTCAAGGTTGTCCACATTCTCCATTTTTGTTTAATTTTGTAATGGATCCTATTATGAACAACACTCTCCCACACATTCAGGATGCTGGAGTTGAAGTTCCCCAGGGCGATAAACTAGTCGATCTAGACTATACGGACGATATCGTACAATTATACGACAATCAGGAAGCTTGTATGTATTAGGTGTTGCGAACCTAGTAACAAATTAGTTCAGTTGTGACCAGAACGATAAACCAAAGGCAGCATGAACGGAAAGTATAATCTCATGCACATTCGTTTCGTGCTTACTGGCGACTCATCAGTAGGAGCCGGTATTACGCCCTTTAACCACTATATATTTGGGTGAAGAATGTGAGATAATAGGACGGTACAATCTCCTAGACGAATGTGTAAACCTGCAATAGTGAAGCTAACATCATATAAAGTCTACGACAATGCGACTTCAACGCTAACTCACACTATATAATATATATACCGAGTCTGTAAAGGATACTAACACTATGGCTATTGTGTTAGTAACCGATACCAACATTATTGTACCGAAAAGGTACATGGTACTAACACTATGGTTTCCGAGTCGGAACATGGTACCAATATGATTGATATAAATTTATGCTATAGTTAACCGAAATTGAGAATTACAACAATTTCTGAACACCTGTAACTCCAGTAAATCCATACACTCTGGCCTTGATCGATATCAGTTATCACATTTCGCGGTAAGCATGACATCATTCAATTCAATATATAACAATTAAATACTGTTTGTTGCGGAGAACTAATATATATATGCAAGTATGTATTAAATCTCACTAATAATTTGTCTAAATTCATTTATATATTTTTTCACTCCTTATGGTTATATGGCAGTGAAACATTAGTCACTTTTGACTTTTGTATGTCTGGACATGATGATGATGATGATTATAATGAGTAATGAGCAACATTTAAAACGAATTTCTTCAAAACATAGGCCTAAATCTGACGTATTATTAGTGGTCATGCTGCCAATGTAACACGGGGCATCCAGACGCCGGATTATCAACATTGGTTTAATGTTGCTTAAGAGTTAGAAGCAGCGTCTCAGACTGACAACCTCTTCGAATAATACGTTTAGATCCAACAGTTAAACTCTCATTGGCAGGCGGAGACCACATATTGCAGACGCCTCGGTAAGCGATATATTGATATCAGAACTTATTATGGGATTGGCATCAAATCCTAATTTTGATTAACTGATAACTTACACTCATATAGGGGACTGTAAGGTATCCAATAAAAATGCCACACAACGGAAATTTTCAAATTCTGCGGATTTTCACTGACTTATTATCGCAGTCTGGATGAATAAATCCTTATTAAAGCCGTAAAAGTGGACCGCTGGATTTTTCATTAAAAACTTGTTACTAGAATTCCGACCACCGTTCGTTTATTTAAATCAAGGTTGTGATTTTGATATAAACACCAGTCCTTGATTTAAATAACTATCGTAGGCAAAAATTTGCTTTGCTATTATTCCACATATAATAGAAGATAACTGGAAGAAGCGATCTAGCCAATTTCAGTAGTTTCGATTGGGAATGTGATACAAAACAACTTCCTAAACTCCACCGCAGTCTTTGGTTGGACCTCAATAATAAATGGCCCATCGTGGATTCTTTTCAAGACTACTCAGCTGTTTTTCATTTTGTTTTGCGAAATATTTTATGGTGAGATTTGCCTAATGTAGGCGTTCCTGCCAAGATAGTTCAATTTCTCATATCATATTATAATGATACGTTGGCCTGTGTTCGTACTTGTAAAGATCCTTCGAGAGCTTCTTCGGTTGGCTCAAATGTTTTATACGGATGTGACAATGCACCTATCTTAGTTATTTCTTTCGTTGATGCAGTCTTTACTGAGGTCACCGCAAGAACCTACTAGTGGCGATTGGTGGTGCATTCCGGCTTTTTGACCACGAATAAATTGAGCATGCTAATCTACGAAAAAATTGGGAACGTGCCATACAGAACCCAAAATTGCATTTAATAGTATTCTATCAGTTATGTCTAGAAGCCAAATGCTTTGACTAAGGTTATGCTAAATTTGATCCGTAACACTTGCCAGTTAAGCGTCAAACGGCATTACAAAAGAACAATTTGAAGCCGACCAATTCGGCTTGCCAACATTCGGACGCACCTCCAACATCGAATATTGTTATGAAGCGTCAATTCTATTAGTCAGGGCACCGTTTAATAAGGCAAATTACACATCCTAGTAGCAAAGCTTACGCGACGACGCTGATGGATGGCTAGAAACATAATGAGCTAAACCATCAATCACGTGATCTGTTATTATTATTTAGGACACTGGTCACTTGATTATGCCGAACCGTATTTTCATTAACCAAGAGACACATGAGATGGCGAAAATATTTGGCAGTCATACAGCAAACAAGGTCCAGTAATGCATACTTTTTTATTTCGGCATAGGCCCTTCTGGAATCAAACATGCGAGAGATCAAATATATCAGGTCATATATGTTTATGAATGTTTAACGTGTTAAGAAACAATTAAACTAAATATCTTACAAAATGTTCAGAGAGCCCGGTTTTTCGCCAGCTAAATATCCTTCCTGCAATAAATGAGCAACCGTGTAATACGCCATATAGATAGTGGAGTCAGACAATGATTCGATCTTCCAAGATTCATCCCATGGCAAAGGACTGCCGAGGCCATACGTCCGAGAACATGCGTGCTCATGAAGCCAGTCGATTGTTGCGTTGAAGTTATGTCGTACCTACAGTATTTATCAAATAATATGTAATATTTAACACTAAATAAATGAGCACAGTTGGTTAATAATAAAAATTGAGAGATTTAGCTCCAAAAAATGCAAGTGAAATTAACGTGATGTGAACATATTGTGTTTAAAAGTAAACAACAATTACTGATTGCGCCAGTGATTAGAAATATATTTGAACGAAGTTTTCCAAAAGATATGCTCGTGGAAGGTTATACGTTATACGGCTGATATTCCATTAAAGTAGAATCTTTGTGATTACTAGTACTATGGATTCAATGAAATTTTATCATCGCCAGATAGGCATCCGCGATTTGATTGTGGCCAGGATCCAAATGCGCGGAATCTATTGAAAGTCAAATGTATATAAATATTGTTTAAAACTGGTTGCCGAAAGAATATTTTTCAACATTATGAATAATATTTGTTTTTCATTATCTAATGATACTGCATTACCAAAGTTGCCTTTCCCTGCAATTAACTTTGGCCAATGTATGCTGTATGAAGGTTAAGGCTGGATCCATCAATTTAATAATACAAAAATATCATTCACGATTAAAGTATTAAGCAATGTTGTTTGTTATCATTATTCGCGCTATAAATTATTGTTAAAACGCGAATTATTTCGCTTGGTTATTAATTAAATATCTACTCAATACACTATAACTGACAATGGTTAAAATAGCCGATTACAAGGAATGCTTGACCCACTCTTGAGGCATCAGGATGATTTTAATACATTTTTAAAAACGCCAATGAAACAATCTGATGTGTGTAAGCTAATCTGATTGAAAAATAACATTTAACATTTAGACGAATGTATAATATCAAAACTAGCAATTAGAAAAAACGGAATAATGTAATAAACACAATGAAGCAAGAATACAAAATTCCTATCAACTATTTATTTATTTAAATCAAGTTTGCGATCTTGATATAAACATCAGTCCCATTATATACATACATTTGACAGTATAAACGAAGCATTTTGTTGTGTCGAAAAGGCAATGCTCGTTTAATTACATAAATGTCCTATCAACTGCTTTATCTTACCTCGTCAGCGCACTTAAGATTATCCAAGGCCTTCAGAGTCTCCCTCTTCCACTCCTGATTGCCATAGTCTAAATACCACTGGTTGCATAATGCCACAACAGCTTCATCTCCACTCCGGGATACGACCAACTTTTCCGGCTCGTAGTACACAATACCTTGCTTCTGCATCACAAATCCGAAAAACAAAACAAACTAGGTTTATGTAAATAATTAAGTATAAAATATCATCAAACAAATTGATTGCATTTAAAGAACAACAACGACCAATGCACGTTTCTATAATGAGCACTGGATAATGGTAGCATGAACGTTTCCGTGTCTTATGAGATACTCATCATTTCCAGCCACAAAAAAGTCAAGTGACTAATGTTTCACTGCCATATAACCATAAGGAGTGGAAAAAAAGTATATAAGTGAATTTAGACAAATTATTATTGAGATTTACGAGAGAGGGAGAGGAGTAGAGAGAGAAGGAAAACCTTGCTACTATGAGTAAATTTATCAGGATAACTCACAGAAATGAGGCAAACTAAACCTCTCCACAACACCTTTATGGCCAAGTTAGCATTCGGGCAAGGCGACATCAGCAACACAGCTTCCTTGCGGATTTCACCGTATCACGTCTTAAACAAACCGAACCTCGCAGCTAACTTTGCTCTACTAAGAAAAGAAAGTTACGAAGATGATTCTACTATACATCTGCAACAAGATCGCCACTGAGCTCGATTCGCTGCCATATCGCTAAGGGTTTCTAACCAAGAACTGTGATGTGCACGAGGACCCCATCCCGGCAGACGAGTGGATCCTATACTACCCAGTTTGGATGTAAGTGACTTTAATTGTTTCTGCCATGTCAAAATCTGCCCACCTTGTTTCTTACGCCAATTTGGTGCTGGATAAGAGAACATAGGTCTATTGGGCAATCGAATTGAGGGTATACGCAAAACGTGACCGAGCCAACGAAGTTGATGAAGCCTAATTAGTTTTTCTAACGAGGAGCACTTATTAACAGATCCAAAAATACGTCTACGGATGATAACGTAGGTTATTCGTTGTTGGTAACCAACATATGCTATACTTCTCCAACAGCGATGATCGAATGCCTGTACGCGTCTCAAATCATCAACTCTAAGATGCCAAGTTTCACTAGCGTATAGTAAGACTGCGCGTACAGATGCATTGTAAACACGACCTTTAAGGCAAAGTGAAATATTCGCGTTTCTCCATAAATGACGAAGGTTCGAGAAAGTTACTCTAGCTTTCGCGATCCGTATTCTCACCTCGTCGGACATATTGCCTACGTTATTGATAGAGCTCCAAGATATGTAAACCTGTCGACTATGTCAAGATCTTCATTCTGCAGTCGCAACGTTGGAGTGAGTGGTGAGTGATCCTGTAACAGTATCTTACATTTAGAGGGTGCGAATTTCATACCGAAAGACGGAGCAACGTTTGCTAATCTATTTAAGGTGGTCTGGGCAGCATGCTGATTGTCGTATAATAGTACGATATCGTCCGCATAGTCAAGATCGACTAGTTTATCGCCCGGGAGAACTTCAAATCCAGCGTCCTGAATGTGTGGGAGAGTGTTGTTCATAATAGCATCGATTACAAAATTAAACGAAAATGGGGAAAGTGGACAACCTTGACGAACACCACTGCTGGTTGTAAAGTTATGCGTTAATTCGTTGTAAACCTTAACGCGACCAGAAGTATTTGTGTAGATAGCTCGTATAATATTAACAAATTTAGCGGGCACACCGCTTTTCGACAAGATATGGAATAAAACATTGCGATCCACCGAATCAAATGCACCCTTGAAGTCTAGAAAGACGACTATTGTGGGACGGTGATATAAATGTCTCTGTTCAAGAACTTGCCTTAACGTAAAAATATTATCTATACAACCTCGTCCTGCGAGGAATCCGGGCCTGTTCTTCTCTTGTATGTGATTTACGTGAAGCGCTAAGACGACGTAGGATAATCGATGCAAATAACCTAGATACGACCGGAGTCAAGCTTATACCACGATGGTTATCGCACGAATTACGATTGCCTTTTTTGGAGATGGGAATGATGGTCGACACATTCCAATCAAGTGGTATGGTTTCCTCAGTCCATATAGTAGGAAAGAGATTAAGATCGACTTTTAGACTGCGCTTAATTTGGCGTCTTATATTGCTTCTTATTTCCAGTATTTCCATGGATTTTACAGAGAGCCAGTGATTATTTCTACGGGGGCCTGCAATGCCACAAACAATAGTACCTGCATTGTGCATAGTGGAACTTATCTTGGACCAAAGTATATTCGGATTTTCGCCATCCAGACCAGTTAGATTAGAATTTAGAATATCTTCATAATTTTCTCGGACGGTTATTCGAATTTGCCTTCATCAATTTGGGTTTTATTCTTTGTTACTTTCCCGGAAATCTTTATTGCAAATCTACAACAGATAAGTACATGGTCCGAGTTGACATAAGTGTTCCAAAAAGAACGACAATCCTGGATGCAAACACGCCATCTATAACTAATTGCTACATTATCTGTTTGAGTCCAACATTGTCCGGGGGCTATAGAACGCCATGTGGCACAACGTCTAAAGTTTGTACTACTTAAATATAGTCTATGTACAGCGCAGCTATCCAAAAGCCGTTCACCATTATCGTTGCGCGTTGAGCTTAGAGTGTATCCTTCACCTAAATGAAATTCTGGAATATAGTTCCATGCTGGCTTCGAAACTGTTTCCACCGCCCAGGCGGCCGACGTGTCCGCCTGCACCCCAGTACTGTTTATCGACCATAAGTAACTTTTGCTCTGCTGCTTCGAGTCACATAATTTTATTCTGAAAATCGATCGTCTTGACCCATTTTCTAATAAATTCTAAATCCAGCAGAGGTTTAATGGTATTCCTTAAAATAAAAAATATAAAGTAGATATAAGAATTTATTAATAAATTAGTTAACCATTCGCTCGCAGCTACCATCGACGTGCCCAAAGCCTGATAAAAATTTTCTCTCTTGGGTTTTTCCGTATTTAACGACCAAACAAGTTATAATACTGAAACGTCAGCTCCAGTAACCTGATCTGCTTGGGGACTAACACAGTACTGATTTCAGGTGATTTCTTTATCCAAAATTTTTCGGCTGCCGTTGTCGACTGCTTTCAGATTGATCTAGTTTCGCAATTGTTACATTCATTTAAGCTCCAATATCCATCTGCAACATCGCAGTTTGTTCGTTGAAGTATCCTAAATTTTTAGCATTCATAAAAATCTTTAGGTGTGGCAACGTTTTCCAGACCTCTTCTTTCGAGGGTCATCGCATTCCGAGCAGACTGTAGAGTGCTCTGCTGATCCTCTTCCCTCAGCTCATAATTCTTAGCACCCGAAAGAGTTCTTTGTTGGACAGCACCACAGTTATCAATTTTTGTGGGGTGCTGTACCCTAAGCGATGTATTGATCACAAATGTGATTTTTATATATTGAGATTGCTTTCAAGTCACTGGCTGCTGTCCCGGACCCGTTGCATATGGTGCAAATAATTACCGGAATGTATGTCGCCTCTGTCGGCTTTTATAACGGAGATCATATGTGGTCTCGTCGACTTCAGTGTGATGACCATCATTGCCAAATGTTGTAAAACCTAGATTACTTCTCAAAGCTTTCCGGTGGGATCCAGCAACATAAATATGATGGCTTCGTGCGGTTGAAAACCGTGCAAATGTTCAGTTTGCTTGGGCAATTACTGTTTGATGCGCGCCATTGTAGACAGAGACAACTCACTATGTAGGGATTTAAGTATCAACTCACTGTTTAAACTCTGTGTACAGCGAATTCACTGGAAATTATAATTGAACTGCCACTGTATGATCCACTAGTTCCTAGACGGTCACGCGTACAATTAGTATTTCGAATGAGGAAACTTTCGCTTGCACTGTGGCCTTTCCACATGCATGAGTGCAAATATAGGATGAAATTCCGATGAAGGGTGACAATAATTAGTCGGTTTGGACGTAAACACCGTCGAAAGTTCGCCTGCTGCAACCTGAACTCGATCGCCATTATTTTGGTTACCGATATTAGCTGGGTCTCTTATACATATTCCTTCAGAAAGTACTATGGTTGTTTCATCCAGTCTAGACTTAATTACCACTATCTCTGTAGTTGAGCTTCTCATCTATGCTGTTAAGATTCTAGCTAGAGTTTCCAAAACGTCACAAGAAGCCATTTTATTAGACAAACAGGATTAATTTTGATAAATTATATATAGGTATTTTCTCGTATAATACACGTCCCTTTAGTAAAACAAATTACAAATAATTGTTATCTCACTGCTTCCACCAAACTCCTTACTTTACTGCACTGTAAATTGCGCACTTCTGCTTGGAATTTCTCTTTTTTTTACTCCGGTCTAAATATAGCCTTTGGAGCGCTCTTGGCCTCAAAAGTGGCTACTGCAACACTTCAGAGTTTGTCACTATATCCGCTGTACCACCATGTCGGATATTGCAGAAGTTTCATTTATTTAGTAATTTATATGTTTTTGGCATCTATTTAGATTTAAAGTTCCAACTCGCCATCCCATATCCGTCATTATAGACCATACACCACAATACCTGTGGAAACGGCATTGAATTTTAGATTTATACAATTAAACATTCATTATTTGCGTGTGTGGCGATAACAATTATTAACATAAAAATCTCATTATATATACATTTATCAGTATAAACTAGGCATTTTAAAAGATAGCGCATTCAGTTCATCCAGTAGATCGGTTTCGTTCTTGTTGGGAAATTGTCAGTGCCTGCAAGAATTTTGCCCGTCCGGAACTCGAACCATAACAAATTTATTTCTAAATTTAACATTCATTCCATTGCGCCGACCTTGTCGCATATTAAATTACATTTTTTGTTCACATACTAACTTAAGTTTTAGACTATCCTTTACATACGGTTGACCCTGTTCTGTATCTCTTAAGATCTGATGTTCAACTATCCACTACTGATCTGCCATTATAGAGCACACCTCATTCCACCCGGGGAAGTTATATTGAATTTAAGTTCAGTGGCAGGATTTTTAGTATATATATTTATTAAATGTCAGCTAAACATCTTATTAGTCTTTATTGGAAACTTATCATGTACTTGACAAAATTTTCTGCGATCGGAGCTTGACCCGGGTCCCGGATCAAATATGTATACGCCTATTTTCTTACATATACATATTGATTTTCCGCCACGCACAATTAATTATCTGTCACTATTGCACGTTAATTCACATGTGCACTTGTTATATTCTTGTTTTAGATGCATTATAACGAGTATAACATGCATTAAAATGTGTTTAGTAACGTGTGAACACGTGATCATTTTGTTAAAACTACAATACATATCTCGAGTCTTTGCTTGTTATAAAATTACACGATATTCAAATTGACTTAGTTAACAAAGAGAGAATAGTTAAGTGTGGAAATGATTAGCGAGAGGAAAGAACAATTTTAAGAGAGAAATTTTGGTAAGAATGAAAGTAATCATCTATAGGAATTAATTGCTCAAAGGCAAACTGTTTGGTGAGAGTCAAATCTATAATTCTAACAAAGTATTATAATAAATAAGTAGTCCTGAATTGTCCAACAATAGTTCAAAATGTAAATAACACAGTAACACCAGAGTAGCATAATTATTTATAAAATGCCCACAAGAAGTGAATGTAGATGAAATTATGAAAATTTAATTTATTTTGAAAAAAATAAGTAAAAATATGAGAGAAGTGAAAGTGCTGTACGAAAAATAATTAATTACAATCTCTTTAAAACGAGGTTCACTGGAAAGAACCGAACTATCACTCGAGAGAATAATTTTCAACCCTTATGTAAAGGGACGTTTAATAGATACTTTATTATTAGACAATAATTGATTGTGCGGGTGATGATAAAAATGCTTTAAATTAAGTTTGCAAGTTCGAAATAAACACCAATCTAAGTTTATTTAACCAGCGAAACTACCGTTAGTCACACGTACTGACACGTTTCGACCTTCCATGATCATTATCAGAGTACGACGGAAAACTGACTATCGAGGATCATGCTGCATATATATATGTGAAAAAAAATTTGCCGCTCTCACCTCTAGTAATCTCGCATACATTGTACTTGACTAGAAATGTCAGCTGCACAATTTCTATGCAGTCACGAGCATTAACTTTTTGCAGCTTTCGCCACATATGTATAAGTCATACAAGTATACAACCATTGATCGCGCGGGTGATGGTTACATTTTGCTAAACCAAGTTTGCGAGCTTGAAGTAGACATCAATCCTAGGTTATTTGACCATACATCGACAAATATAGCAAAACTACCGTCAGTCACACTTTCTGACGCGTTTCGACCTTCCATGATCATCATCAGAGTACGACGGAAGACTAACTATCGAGTATCAAACAGCAATGCATATATTTATATGGAAAGAAAACTCAGATATGCGGCTCCCACCTCTAGTAGCCTTGCATACATTGTACTTGACTGAAAATTTCGGCTGTGCAATCTCCTTGCAGTATATTCGACGGACGGTAGATTTTCTATGTTGTTCGACTGGTTAAATACAATGGGATCGGTGTTTATTTCAAGCTCGTCAGCCTGATTTAGAGCATACCTTATTATTTATTAATTTATTGTTTTATATATATATATATATATATATATATATATATATATATATATAATTTGCGGAACCTAGGTTGTCAAAATACTAGCTTCCTCTAATAGTAGTCGTGTCCCTTCTATTCGCTAGCAATTAATTTAGCATATAATCAAGATTTTTATTACAATGGGTTTTGTATATAATCTACTAATGAGTTGTTGAGCGCATGGTAATCCGTTGAATTTCCTTCGGTAGGTAGTGTGGTCAGTCTACTGGGTGACGACTTTGATAGAATTTACTTATTTAACTTCCGACATTTTAAAGCAAACAAATGGCTCTGTGGGGCTCTTCTGTAATTTCAATAATCAGATAGAAAGCATTTTCAGACGCTGTTCGACGAAAACAAGCTGGCGACCGCCACTAGACCTTTACTATCTGCGGTGTGTGTTGCCAAGAGCCTCAACTCAGACTGCATCGACACTATAAATTATTAATACGAGAGCTTGTACACATCACTTGTCGACATCTGTAAACGTGACCAAACCAACAAAGTTCGTACGACTTAAATACTGTTTGTTGCGGAGAACTAATATATATGCAAGTATGTATTAGGTGTTGCGAACCTAGTAACAAATTAGTTCAGTTGTGACCAGAAGGATAATCCAAAGGCAGCATGAACGGAAAGTATAATCTCGTGCATTCGTTTCGTAGGAGCCGGTGTTACGCCCTTTAACCACTTTATATTTGGGTGAGGAATGTGGGATAATAGGACGATGCAATCTTCTAGACGAATGTGTAAATCTGTAGTAGTGAAGCTAACATTATATAAAGTCTCGACAGTGCGACTTCAACGCTAACTCACTCTATATAATGTATATACCGAGCCTGTAAAGGATACTAACACTATGGCTATTGTGCTAGTAACCGATACCAACATTATAGTACCGAAAATGTACATGGTACTTGTTAAGGTAACACTATTATCTATGCAACATAAACCTGCTCGGAATCGTGCTTGTTCTTCTCTATTATGTGATCCACGAGATGTGCTAAGACAACGTAAGATAATCGAAGCAAATAACCTAGACATAACTTGAGTGAAGGATATATCACGATGGTTATCACACGAATTACGATTGCCTTTTTTGAAGATAGAAATGATGGTCGATACGTTCAAAGCAAACTGTATGGTCTCCTCACTCCATATAGTACGAAAAACGGCAGTCAATGCTCCAGAAATGATACGGCCACCATCCTTAAATAGTCCTGGAAGTAAATCATCTGTGCCTCCAACTTTGCGTCGTTTAAGAGTTGAGATTTAATCCCGTATTTCTAACTCTTATGGTTCTTCGAGAATAAAATTCCAGACTGTAGATACAGGCATGCCTTCAGGTATCGCATCTGACGCTGGTGCCTAAGAAAATGGATCTTTGTAGTGTTCAGCCCAGCTATAAAGACGAATTATTTTATCGTTTATTATCATTTATAGTTGTACTAAATTTTAATTTTCTCGGACCTTTTGCGCGGATAATTTGTGACGAACATCTGATATTACCTGATACGAATGCTTCCATCTCTTCAGCTTTTTTGGTCAAA
>JAQBSW010004589.1:0-67338 GCA_029291075.1 Eudiplozoon nipponicum
TGTATTGTTGTTTAACATACTATGTAATGCACAACGTTTCAGTATTAATAGTACAAAACTTGAAGATAGAATCTCGAGAAGTTATGCTGTTGAAAAACAATTAATCCTGTCTTTTATTTAACCACGAGAAAGTATTATTATAATCAAAATTAAAAATATCAGCAGGATTGAACACTTTTTCTAGTTCGGTAGATAAAATTTAAGAGACATTTTAGATGGAGGCGTTTCTCTAAGCCCCTTTGGCAATTGATTGTAAATTTTGAAAATTTTTGAAAAAGAGAATAGCTTGCTCGCAACATTCCCTACCAATGGTGGAGATATTGCAAATTGACCAGATCTAGTTCCAACTTCATGACTCTTTCTTATTGGATTCATATAGGCACCAGTCCACTGGTTCAAATGGAAAACTTTTATGCAATAGCACCTCCTCCGAAACCATAAAGGATGCTGTGATACAAACTGTAATCTAGTGGCATATATAGTGCAGGAGATAGGACTTATTTGTTTCACAACTTTCTTTGTGGCCAGCTTCTATCTTATTAGACAACCCTTGTTAAAGGATTCCAAGTAGCGGGTAGTATATTCTAATATCGGTCTAATCCATATTATTAACATTTTATATTTTATTTCTACCTGATAAGATATTTCGATTTATTAGTGCCCATCTTTTCTTGGCACTGCCTACTATACTTTCAATATGTCTCTCAGCAGAAGCTGTACAATGAATAGTTATGCCTAAATCCTTAATTTCTTGCATAAGTTTAATCTCAAACACATCATTAATAACACCATCATGAAAATAAACATAATGAAAGTCTGATCTGTTACCTATTTTTAAAGCTCTCGTCTTTTTACTGTTTATTCTCAGCCCTAGTGTTATCAACTATCTACTTAAATCATACAAATCTAGTGTCACATTATTTTTGGAGAATTCGACATTTTTGGATCAATTGGAAAGATTATTTTAAATCATCAGCGAATTTGCAAACTCGACCGTTAGGATTTTAGTTTCCAATGTGCAAATACAATTTTAAATAAAATTGGCCCCAAACTTATATATTTTTATCTACTGAACTAGAAAAAGTCTACAATCCTGCTGATATTTTTTATTTTGATTTTGATAATACTTTCTCATGGTTGAATAAAAGACAAGGATAATTGTTATCGGAAACAGATTTTCTTGAGATTTTTATTTCCAAGTTTTGTATTATTAAAATTGAAATGTTATGCATTATATCATCATGTTAGTCAACAATACATTCAATCACCTGATCTGCGTTTTGACTAACGCAGCTTTCATTGTTCCAGTAATTTTCTTTCATCAATATATTTCGGCCTTGCTTACCGTAGGCCTTCATCAGTTGCATTTCACGAAACAAATGAAGCAAGTGCCATCAGTTGCATTTCACGAAACAAATGAAGCAAGTGTCTCATCAGTTGCATTTCACGAAACAAATGAAGCAAGTGTTTCATCAGTTGCATTTCACGAAACAAATGAAGCAAGTGTCACATCAGTTGCATTTCACGAAACAAATGAAGCAAGTGTCTCATCAGTTGCATTTCACGAAACAAATGAAGCAAGTTTTGACTAACGCAGCTTTCATTGTTCCAGTAATTTTCTTTCATCAATATATTTCGGCCTTCATTTGTTTCGTGAAATGCAACTGATGAACACTTGCTTCATTTGTTTCGTGAAATGCATCTGATGAAGATCTACGGTAGATCGAAGATATGAAAAGAAATTTACTGAATACGAAAAGCGTTGGTCAAAACGCAGATCAGGTAATTTCAAATAATCTCATCAGTTGCATTTCACGAAACAAATGAAGCAAGTGTTCATCAGTTGCATTTAACGAAACAAATGAAAGCCAAAATATATTGATGAAAGAAAATTACTGGAACAATGAAAGCTGCGTTAGTCAAAACGCAGATCAGGTAATGACAATTATTCCAGGTGCGCATCAAGGCAACTCCTTCAATACATTCAATCAATTGCTAGTCATGGTTCTCAATTTTTTTTTGTATAATGTTACACTCGAATTATACATTAATTTTTCCTATTTTGATGATGTATCTATTATTCCTTACAGCCGAACTTTCTGATATTGATATATTGTACAGTACAACTAGTGAGAATTACTTATCTACATGAGACTAATTGCACATTTTTATGTGATGTGATAACTTTTTTTAAATATTGTACATTTTCCAATTTTATTATTTGATGGAACATGTGTGGTTTGAATCCAAATAAAGATATTCTATTCTAATCTATTCTAATAAATGTCACTTTAATTTTGTCGGAGGAAATATCTTCCTTCGCAGTAACTTCTACATCGTAATTATTTGTTTACTGCAGTATCTGAGTAGACTTCGTTTATAAAAGAGACGTTGCTTAGTACTATATTTGTAACAAAATTTAAAAACAATGGCCTGAAAAAGTTAAGCAGTATATATTTTTGTCAGAGTAAATATCTTAATCACAAACCATATTGCATTGCTCTTTAGGGTCGGTTGCATTAATGCTAAGCCAACTTCATTTTTGCCTGATTTAATACGATGCCATTGTTTTTGTGTTATATAAACAATTTTTAATATTCATAACAGATAAATAGATATTTATTGCGACGAAAATGTTGATTGAATTTCCATACCATATTGTCTTTTAAAAGCATAATTCTCCGTAATTTTATCTACAATTATGTCTTACTATGTTTTAAAAATACCGTTCTGCTATTTTGAGAATTATTATTTTAACTTTTTTATTTAGATTGTGAATGAAATTTCGTCAACTAGCAAATATTGTATATGCGCTTTTGAATAAATGCGGAAATATTTGTCTTATCGGGACGTCATTCTAGTTATTTTCGGAAACGTGTTTACTTCATTTGTAGATAAGTGCTTTGAGTTGTGACGTGCTTCATTATTACATATAACAATGAATTTCAGCAGTAATTTATATTTATTGAGAACCTTTAGAAGCTTGCGATGAACTTAAAAGTATTCGTGAAAGTGGCAAAAGAGTCAGTTCTAGGGTTGTTAAACTTTGGTGTGATCACATCGCTAAATATATCAAAAGTTTAGGATATGAAGGTAAGCCAAACGTATTATTTTATGTTATTCACTTGCCTCATGTAGACTGTCCCTAAATTCTTATATATTATATTTTAGATTTATTCTTTTTTATTTTTTTCTAGAATGGACCGTTTTAGAGCAAGTCTTTATAGCTGCACTTGATTGTTCCAACCACGAAGTGGCAAAGGTATGTCGTCATCCTTATGCATTCTTCTATTTCGCTATTATTAGGAATAAATATTTATCTATACTTCTGTGCTGTAAGTCAATTGTGAAAGCGGTACAAAGAAAAATTTTGGAAGATGTTGATCCAGTAGAGCACCACATGTATGCTAGTAAGAATAAGGACAACAAAACCTTTATTTGAATGTATTTTAACTCATGATAGAAGTTTATATTACACTATTTCAACAGTGAACTTGAACTAAAAATTTGTTCATGCTTTGTTTGAGCGAGTGTTGCGTTATTTTGCATTTAATAAACAAGAACACCGCGAGCAAATATATAATCGTTTGAGTAGTAAGAATAAAACTGCTCTTATGGACTAGAAAAATATTGCCTATTTGTCTAGTTATCATGACGGTTTTTCGGTGGTCGGCGTATCAAACTTTTTCGTATGTTTAAGTTATAGTAAGTTGACATGTATAGGTTGCTTAGTGTATGTTAACTGCTTTCCGATTATCCATAACACTTAAGTTGTAGTTCTTTCTTTGTATAGACTGCTTCAATTTGTTTGTGGACAATACAGAGAATCTCACACTGTTTTATCGCCGATGAAGTCTCGATTTTGGATAGTGGACTCAGGTATTCCGTTGACGATTAGGATGGTATGAGTTGTGAAATCCGTTTGTTAATTTTTTAATCAATTATTCTAGCGTTCCTGGAAAGGCAACTGTTTGATGGGATAAACTAGCGTGTTATCATCCACGTACTAGATAATTTTACTATTTCTAATTGCATTATTTATTGACGAAATATGATGTCAAGGAAAAGTAGTCCTAGTTTTGAATCCTGTGGGACTCCAACATTGATAGGCCACGGGGTAGTTAGTATTCCGTTTAGTGTGGCGACGGACTGTCTTTGTGGTAGTTAGATTCCAGTATTTGTGCACGGGTTTAGGTTGGCTAGTTCCTCAACGATTGCGTGTATGGACATTATATCAAAAGCTTTAGAGATGTCTTGTTATATTACAGTAGGTCGTTGTTCAAGGTTGACGTATTGTATTTTTAATCTAGCAGAGTGATCATGTTTGTCGTACATAATAGATTTCGAGTTAAACCATGTTAAAGAATGTCTTTGAATTGAAATAGCGATTCTTGCTGGTAAAATATATTTCCCGAACTTTAGTGGTTGTAGGTAAGTTAGCTAGTGGTCTTAAATGATTGAACTCCTTGGTGGGTTTGTTTCTTTGATAACAGTTTAAAATATATCTGTTGCATTTCAACAAAAATCTCTTGGGACGTTCTATAGGGAGTTTTAATAAATTTAGGGTTGAAGCTATTGTGAAAGGAGTGCTTTCCTGTTAAATTTGTTGCTCTTTTGGTTTGCTTAAAACCCGATATTGTGTGCTGGATGTCAAGATCTTAGTGCTCCAAAACTTCTGTTTTCCTTGTGGTGGTTTTTTTTAGTATATCAGGTTGGCTTAATGGTCTTTGTTGTGTTATAATCGTGAGATTAGAGCAGACGTGTTCTACTTCTTTCGAGTTTATTGTATATGACGTTGAGCTCGTGCATAATTGGATTTGGCTTTTGTTAGGTAAAATTGGTTGGGTATACTGTACCTATCGTTAGTAATCTTCTGTGAATCACTATATGCTATGAAAGTTTTGGATTGCATAAGAGCTTTGCCTTAATTCCTGCGGTTGAAATTGTGTCTGTGTAGCGGGAGTTGTGAATTTTTGGCGATGGCAACTTCAGGATACTCGATATAGGGTTAATTCTGCATTAAATGGTTTTGTACCGTTTTAGTATTAGTTATTCATAATGAAGCTTACTACGTATTGACGTAAGGTAGTCAATGAAACTGTGCTCAGATCTATTAATGGTCTGTTTTTCAGGATTTTGGCTAGAGTATAAACATGTATTTTATCCTAGAAGTCGCAATCTGTATTGTGTAATATTGTTCTGGGGATTTTTCGTAAAGAAATTGTTCTTACGCTTATAGGGAGGGTATACTATACTGTTGTATGCTTTAATCGATTGCTGCGTTGTACATTCATTGAAATTTCTCTCCAAGTGTAAATGTTTTTGATCATCATCATCATCATCATGCACAGCCATGCAAAAGTCAAAAGTGACTAATGTTTCACTGCCATATACTTATCATAGTTATATGTGGACTGTAAAAGAACACTAGGTTGCCCATTTCTAGTGATAATCATAGTGTTTTTGATTGTAGTGCAAATATAAGAGAAAGGAAATTTATAGGTACATGATTTCGCTTTTGCCTTCTTGACGAAATTATAACTAAATCGCGTATAAAATGGTGATGCTGGTTGGTTTTGAAATAAGAAATTTATATATATATATATATATATATAGTCATGCAGGAATGTTATTTGTTTTGATTGTAGTGCTTACAAAGTAAAATTACAACTTTAGAAAATAAATTTAAATGGGTAGTTTTAGCGAATTTAATGAGACCACGAGCATCTTGAACATGGCCTTGTAGGATACTATCTTCTACTTCGCAATCATTACTGTTTCACTATGTTCCACCTGAAACAGTGGACAGAGGTGTATTTGAGCCCGATAAAAATATAGTGTGGAACAAGGGCCGAATCGGTCTATTATCTATCATATCTCCTATGATAGAGAAATTACCGGCAATTTGTTTCCTATTTAACAATATTAAATTTACAACCTATTGCTAACGTTGTTAAGGCGTATATTTCTTGCTAAGATGTCGCTGAAGTGACTGTGCTAAAATCGAAAGAAACATTTCATCCTAATGATTTTGATTATGACAGCACCTTTGCGTGGTTGGACAAACGTTCACGTTAACTCTGGAGTGTTACATACCTCATTGAAAATTTCATCTTCAATCTTCCAGATATTTTTTCAATTTTAATGTTCTATTGATTTTGATTATGTTCTCAGTGTGCCTTAGCGCTTACGGTGTCGATATTTTAAATTTAGGCATATTGTACTTGATACAATTATTAGTTACTTACTATGTATCGTTATTGTGCTTATTTGTTTGGTTTAATTGTCCTTCATGAAGTATGTCTTCAATTACATCGTATTTAAAAGATCACATTTAATACATACCAGTTGTTTCGAGCGAGTCGCCAACTATATTCGCTTTCAAAATAAGCAGTCTTTCTAGCTGGATTGGGTTAACTCTACTATTGCTAGAATAGAATGAGCATGCAATATAGTGTAGAGGCCCTTTGGTCACTACCATAAGGGGGTCTCTTGGATGCCAGGCCCGGAAAATCCATATATACAGAATGATCATCTATCTTGGAACACTTAAGTTCCTCTGAACTATCTCTTAAGCTACAATCCTTAAGTCCGCTAGCCAACTGCTTTGTATCCTCAGTATTTAATAAACCAGACATGATATTATTAAATTATTTATAATTTATATATTATATTAATTAAGTAAGCTTACCCGGATACGCTGATGTCCACAAATTTACTGAACTGGAATGATTGAGACTTTGAAACAAATATTCACTTAAATTACCCAAAGCAAACTTATGGTTCTTTTCGCTGATAATTAAAAACACCAAAATGACGAGAAGATTTACAAATTTTATTCACAAAGTAATCGGAGATGAACCATGCAGTGTCCCGCTTATGCAATTCAGAAACTCAGATCAAAAACTGTCTCATTTCTTTTCACAAGACAAGTCCAAAACTTCGACAATATGAACAAAAGAACTTTCAAAATATTTTACAATATTTTTCAAAAATTACAATATTGTTTTACGAAACCAGCGATAACATCAAATGTCCAAAATAAAATTGATTTATTTTTATATGAGGAGTTAATTGGTGTCCAATAATTAAATTAACCTCCACATACACCCTCATGTTTAAGATGATTAACCATACATGATGTAGTCTTCATTCTTCGGTTTCTTGATGACTCTTCAAGACCGAGTTTCAACAAGTTGTGCTGGTACTTCACCAGATTTCATATTCATATTGCATTGTTCTTGATTCTCAGTTGTCTTGGTTTTAATCTTTACTTCTTTACCATATTTATTCGACACTTCACTTTTCTCACCAATTTCTGAGTCACATCTCGCCTCAACTTTTGGATACTTCGGTGAATACTGTTCCTCAGTCTCCTCCTCCGTCCAAATAAACTGTGGAATACAGCGATCCAGTGTTACACATTCTACAGTGCCATTTACTTCTATAAATGCATTTTTCTCAGTCATATGATTGACTTTATATGTTTTCGTTAGTTATGTATACATGCGATGCCAGCTTTAAATCTGAAGATACATAGCATTTAGACTTTGGACTTCTAGTTTTTGTTGGAGCTAAACGACTCATTTTATCTCTCAATGCTCCAACAAACCAATCTACTGAACTAGAGGCCCAATCGAGACAACTTGGAGTTTCTATTAGAATATCTCCAGGTAACCTCAGTGGCTCTCCATAAACAAGTTCTGCTATGGATGTTCCTAACTGAACTCTGTATCTGTTTCGCATTGCCAACAAAACTACGGGCAAATCATGTATCCAACTGGATCCACCGGTGCAGCGTAATGCAGCCTTCAGCTCCCTGTGCAGTCTCTCAACTATCCCATTGGCTCTGGGATTATAAGCACATGTGTGTCTTACTTCTATCCCCATTGTATTCAATGATCTGATAAGCAGTTCAGACATAAACTGACTACCACGATCAGTAGTTACCCTTACCGGTACACCATATCGCGACACCCAATTATGCAAGAACATAAGTAAGACCTCTTGAGCTGTCATGTCCTTCAGGATTGCTACCTCAAACTGACGACTGAACCGATCGACCATCGTTAGTAAATACTTTTGACCAGAAATCTCAGGCATTTCTACTATATCAATATGAACATGCATGAAACGACCCGTTGGAATACCAATCGTTTTAATTTCAGTTTTGGTATGACGCCAAACTTTACAAGTTTGACACCGGGCACATGTCCTTACTCAGGCTCTTATGTCTTTTGACATCTTTGGCCATACATATCTATCAGTGACCATCCTAATAGTTGCCTTAATGGAAGGATGACTGAATTCATGTAACTGCTGAATTACCTTATACCTTAATTCTAGCGGTACATAAGGTCTAGGTTGGCTCCTGGAGATTTCACATAATAACCACTTATCTCCAATCTTCCTGTGTGTATATACAGTATTCTTTTCCAACACAGCTACTAAAGGATCAGAACCTTGTACTTCTATCAATTGCTGGACAAAATCATTAGAAGATACAATAGAGCATACGAGTGACTCTGAACGAATCATATCTTCATCTGACACGTCTGGTCTACTGAGAGTGTCTGCCACCACATTATCTTTTCCTGAGATATGACTTATGGTAAAATCAAATTCTGCGAGTCGGGTTATTTGTGAATTTACCCGCCGAGAATAATTTAGCCTGTTTGCTTTCCCAAGGATACTCAACAACGGTTTATGATCAGTTAATATCATAAACTGATGTCCATCTAGGTAGTGCTCAAAATGCAACACTGCAGAATAAACTGCTAGTAACTCCTTTCCAAGCGTATCATATCGCTTCTCGCGATCTTGGAGTTTCCGACTATAGAATCCAATCGGCTTGACTATACTATTTTCTCGTTGATGTAACACTGCTCCTATGGCTACATCGGACGCATCTGTGACCAGCTCAAACGGATTAGTCCAATCAACAGGTGCTAATGTGGTTATTTGGCTTAACAGATCTTTGGCCCTCTGGAATTTTTCCTTGTCGTCTTGGCTAAAATTAATAGGCCAGGACTTCTTGATCGTGCTCCGTTCACGAACTAAATGTCGAGTTAGCGACCCCAAAATTCCAGCTAAACCTGGTATGAACTGACGATATTAGCTAATCATCCAAAAAATCTACGCAATTGACGTACAGTTCTAAGTTCTGGCACATCTTTGATTGCTTGTATTTTATCTTCCAGGGGTTTTATTCCATCCTTGGAAATGGAGTGTCTAAGAAATTTTACAGTAGAGTAACAAATCCTTCTCTTTTCTGGCTTCAATATCAATCCATAATATTCCAGCTTAGATAAAACGACGTCCAAGTGCTCCTGGTGTTCCTCCCTAGATTGACTATATATAATGATGTCATCTATATACACTCTAGCAAATGGACAAATTTGAAGATCTTTCTCTGTCAGACGCTGGAATGTCTGACTTGCATTCTTCAACCCAAAAGGCATACATAAGAATTCATGCGATCCTCCTCCAGGGAATCGCACTGCTGTGAGCGGTATAGATTCTGCCTCCATAGGTACTTGATAGTACGCTTTCTGCAGATCTAACGTTGTGTATACCTCATACCCCATTATATCCCTGAGCAAAGTACTCTGGTTCGGTAGAGGATACGAATCGCCTTTCGTAACCGAATTCAATAGACGATAGTTACCACAAACCCTCCATTGACCTGGTTCAGGTTTGGGAACAACCACTATTGGAGATGCAAAGTTGGAATTTGAACGCCTACAAATTCCTTCTTCTCTCAACCGCTTAAATTCTTCAATAGCAACCTGCTGCTTGTGTTGTGCTAACGGTTGAGACTTGGGCAAACAAGGTAGTGGCTCCACCAACTCGATTTGGTGTTCTATGCCTGTCTTTAAACCCTTGCGCTTAGCATTGAATGGCAGAAACACGGCCAGGTGTTTCTCGATGACATCCGCCAAGTCATCGGCGACGACGGGTCTGGGTAGTCTCACTGACCTAACTACTGAGGTCCCAGTCTCAGCATAAGTCACTATCCCAGTGCTTTGTCCAATGGTCCTAGATTTGGGATCTAAAGCGAGATTAAAATGGATCAAAAAGTCCATCCCAATGATGTTATCCTTTATATCAGGGACCAGAAAATTCCACGTAAATGGAGATTTCTGCCCCAATGTCACTGACAATTCTTTAACTCCCTTAACCTCAATTGGACTTCCATTAGCAGCCCATAGTTGGTAATCGAATGTGGGGCTATCAATTTCCACCACATTGGATCGAACTATGCTCACCTCTGCACCCGTGTCTATTAAGAATTTTAACCAAATAAGTTCATCTATTATAACGAACTTATTATTGCTATAGCTAGCAACCTCTTTGAGATTACCATCCATCCGAAATCTAACAGATTTACGGACTGTATTACTGCGCGTCTCTTCCATTGAAGCTTCCGAACCTAACTTCGATGTTTTTAGTATGCCACGTATATGCATACCTTGGAGCCTTGCATGCGCAACCCCCCCTACGGCTCCTATTAGCGGGGGCTTCATTAGTTTTCCGGCAGCTTCGACCAGGCTACAGGAAGACTACTTCCTTTCCATCGGGGACCACCCAACTTTGGAAACGTGCATCCTCCCTCCTGACATTTTCCAAACTCGGCGTATTTGCGATGCGATATGCACCACTTGCGTGGTCCTTGTACAGTTTCACGCGATTCGCCTCTCCAATGCTTGGAATTTGAACATTGAATCCGAGAATTTACCCTACTTCTGTTGGAAGTTTCCTTATTGCTTTTTATCCAACCCACATCCCTGCGGAGGGTACTTAATTCATTCTCAATGGTCAGGAGTCTCTCTGAGAGATGTCTGAGTTGCTGCTCTAGGCGTGAATCTGCGGTTACTGCATACACCTTAGGTTCCATCTGACGATACACTTTGTCCAACCCTTTGAGCTTCTTGGGCCACTCTAGTTCCAATGTATCATATACATCCAATGTGGCTCTTAGTCTAGCAGGCAATTCTGCTACAAATATACTATTTATAACTTCCTCAGATATATCAAGCCCGATGGATTTTGAAATTAGTCTGTCATAAAATTCAGATGGAAGTAGATTTGCCATCTTTTCCTGACGTAATAAGTCAGTCATCCGTTCAATCCTCTCGGGTTGATATCGTCCATGGAGATCTTCTACTAGAAGCTCAAATGCATTTTCTGGTTCGTTCTCAGTGACAAATTTCCTGAGTCTAAACAGATTCTTTTTTAATGGCTCAGGTAAGCACCACCAGGCCAAGGCAAACCTTTCCATAGGGTCGGTCATCCGTCTTAGTTTAAAATAAAATTTTGCTTCTTCGACCCATTCAGAATGGTTATCTGGTCTGTACATATTAAGCTTGACATTGCTATCCATAGAATTGTGGCAATAACGATCATCTACATCATATCTTCCTGCATAAAGGATCCTGGCGCGGTCGCCATTTTTTGTAGAGGCCCTTTGGTCACTACCATAAGGGGGTCACTTGGATGCTAGGCCCGGAAAATCCATATATGCGGAATGATCATCTATCTTGGAACACTTAAGTTCGTATGAACTATCTCTTAAGCTACAATCCTTAAGTCCGCTAGCCAACTGCTCTGTATCCTCAGTATTTAATAAACCAGACATGATATTATTAAATTATTTATAATTTATATTATATTAATTAAGTAAGCTTACCCGGATACGCTGATGTCCACAAATTTACTGAACTGGAATGATTGAGACCTTGAAACAAATATTCACTTAAATTACCCAAAGCAAACTTATGGTTCTTTTCGCTGATAATTAAAAACAACAAAATGACGAGAAGATTACAAATTTTGATTCACAAAGTATCGGTGATGGAACCACGCAGTGTCCCGCTTATGCAATTCAGAAACTCAGATCAAAACTCTCTCATTTTCCTCCACAAGACAAGTCCAAAACTTCGACAATATGAACAAAAGAACTTCCAAAAAAATTTTACAATATTTTTCAAAAATTACAATATTGTTTTAAGAAAACAGCAATAACATCAAATGTCCAAAAATAAAAATTGATTTATTTTTATATGAGAGGTTAATTTCTGTCTGATAATTAATTTAACCTCTACAGTAGGACTATGATGGCGAGTTGATTAAAGGATGTTGGAGCAATTTGAGGTGGTTCCGCACGTGATGACCACTACACGTAATATTCGTATCCTACCACATTTTATGGATAAGTATAAGCTAAATGATAGAATAAAGTCCACTTTGAATGCGTGCATTGTTGATAGGAAAGCGTGTATTTTGAACTACAATATAAAGTTGAAGACACAGTGAAACCTACAAAAGATTGATTGTGTTCCACTTTGGCGTTGATTAAATCCGTCAACAAATTTCCGCTATCAGGTACCTGATCTTCTGTGTTTTTCTTGACAGGTTTTTGGGCCGGATAATCAGGATAATGCTGCTTGATATATCAACCGCGCTTGTTAGTTAGTTTTCGTAAGTACTGAGAATAAAGAGTTCGATAATTCGCTTTGCTGACTTGCGCGGGCCGCCCGTAAATTTTTTAAAACTTTTCCCGGAACCGTAGAGGGTTCTGACCTGACGACCGGTGGGCACAAGTTAGTTAGCCGGGGTATGGTAGCATGTACTTTTCCGGGTCTCATGAGACAGCCATTATTCCTTTTCATGCGTGGTCTAACTGCACAGTAAGACTTACTGTTAAGTGGGTGGTGTTGGAATTAGATTATGCGTGACATACGCGAGGAGCAGGTGTATGCTGCTGAAAAAGGATTGGCCACTGGCATCTTGGCAGATTTTACTCATCAGTTATGGTTGGCAGAATATCAAAGAGAAGGAAAGCTGAACAAAAACCGTCCCCATTAGGATTGGGTGGCCTAGTTTTATTTTATAGTCCACATAAACATGAACGATACAAGTTATAATGATTACATACTGCATCGGATGATACGCAGTGTATGACCGGTCGCCTTATCTGATGATTCGTGTAGAGTGGATAGGCAGAATCAGGCTACTGTAGGAACCTTCATCTCCGATTCTGCCTCCTTTCTTTTTTCTCTTCTCAATCTAACAATAACGCTCTTTTAGATACTATGAATATGATTATCACTAGGAATGGGCAACCTAGTATTCTTTTACAGTCCGCATATAACTATGATAAGTATATGGCAGTGAAACATTAGTCACTTTTGACTTTTGTATGGCTGGGCATGATGATGATGAATATGATTTGTGCTGATCATATCATTGACCCCAATATCAAATTTTGTAAAATTACAGTATGTATTAGAAATCGAGAACCATTCTATGGTATGGAGCATCTTCATATTTTCAAATCAACATATTGTAAATGAGCTAAACGCGAAGAGGTGGCCCGTAGTCATAAAAATACCGATCTAAAGCCAAGCGGGCTGTAGCTAGCCAGTCCGGAAATGGTAGCATGAACCATGTCGAGTCTAAAGGGACACAGCCATCTTCCTGTTTCATGTGAAACCTCTGCCATTGATCCATTTTTACGTAGCTAATGTATTAATTGATATTTTGCGTTTTTTCTTGTCTTTATTCATCGTCTGTTCATCATTTACCCACTTTTATTCAAATAAATATATAAATTTACACAGCATTTATGACGTTTCATTAATGAGAATCGTTTTTTTAAAATACTTGAATTCATTTATAACTGTTTAGCATTACATTATATAAAGGTTTTTTAGAAACCTTACATGTTTGTATAGTTTGCGCCATGTGCCTGGGCGTATTTGTAAAATTTACTCACAAAAGGCAAAGTATGTGAATTGAATTTTTTAATTAAATACGTTATATGGAACCCAGCCACTAAATTATTGGTTTAATTAATATGGAGACGATGATACATTTTCCTGAGTATTCTGTTTTTGTTCGGTCGAATGATCCAGATACTACTGCTAGGCGCCTCGTGAACAGGCAAGGAGGGCCAGATGTCATTTTTTGTATGATTACTATAATTCTACTTCGGTAAATAAAATGAAATTTTTGCATAATAGTTAAAGATTCTTATAAAGTCCGAAATCAAGAATTACCAATCACTTATTGTGTTGATTTCCTACTAGTCAGTGCTGTTGAAAAAAAAACATTATTTAACCTGCTTCTGATAGTACATTCTCAAGCATTTTGCTAATTAAAATATTACTTTAAATAGCTCTCAGATTTGTCCTCCTGGGAATATATGCGTGAAATGGGACTAGGTAGAATGTTCCTTTTTAAAAAAAGCTGTGATAAGAGTATCCAAATTTCTAATTTTATCTGTAGTCTTAAAATGGTCGTGCTGAACTCACTTCTCCAGTACCATAGTCTATATTTTACCTTGTGGTGTAGCCTCGTAAATCATGCGGATGAAATTTTACAGACACTGTAACCACGACGATTAAATTCTGGAAAATAGTCGTTTTTTATCTGTACTGGTTCAGTCGAGTATTTTGACATGTTTGGCCGCCCTACTGCGGTTAAAAATGCTCTATTCGGGTGACAATATTTCTTTCGATAAAAATGAATAAAAGTGTATAACAAGCCTCCAGGTGCGTCTATGCTTTTGGGAACCCTTTAATTAAAGCATCTTTAACGCTGTAGAAAGAATTTGTTCTTCGGCGAATTATTATTGGAACCTTTTGGCCATTTATACAAAAGCTGCGTGTCATCTACTACAAAAAAGGAAATCGAAACTTGGTTCGAAATCTTCACGGTTAAATGTAATCAACATTGACTTGATAGTGTTAATGCGTTGAAAGCAGATTTGAAACGTAACAGTTTTTTTAAAAATTTATATGCTCCGGCCCAACGCCATCATTATCATCACATACAGCATTTGAAAACGGATGCTTCATCGCTGCATAATCTTAAAATGTTCTTTGGTATTCGCACTAATGTCTTTATCAAACATGCGATTAGCGCTGGCATTTACAACTTTGTGTCATAGTCATGTTGTCAATGCAGTCTTTGTTAAAGTCAACGCAACGCTCTTCGTAGTAGAGATTGGTAGCGGTGGCGGGTTGCTGATCTCTGATATTGTGGAGGAGGCTTTTTGTCAGCTTTTAATTCGATTGGATAGGTTCCTTGTCAGCTATGTTTTTTTTAGGTATTGACCACTGGCAAAGTTGACAATTTCTTTACTGCAGTTTTAAGTTCCTTCATTATCACAACCTCATTTAATTACTAATGCTTCGCATTCACAGCTATAGCATAGACGCTAATTAAAGATAGTAATATTAATAACGTGACTAATAATTTGAAGCAAAACATTGGAAGAGAAGAATGATTTAGGAGGGCGTGAATATCACCTAGGTGTAGAGACCTAGCTGGATAAATCACGGAAGCGAAACGACCTGGAGCTGTAGACAAATCAATCTAGACGAAATCTATTTTAAGACAAAGCAGCATCGGCATTTGAGCTTCTTTCTGGTATTCTTTTTATTGCTTTACAAATAGAACTAATCCTCTCAATTAATTCTGCCAACTTCAGACAAGAGAGTTAAGATGGTAACTCTGCTAGAAATTTTCAACAAGAATGTCACTAAATACGATTCGATGCCATGTTACTCATATTTCAAAAATACTATGCTGCTCAAGGGACCGCTCTCTGATGGACTCAATGGTCCTGTATTGCCAATTTAACGATGTTTGGCCTTAATTGTTTTGCCATGTTAAGATCTTTGTATCTTACGCTAATCTGGCGTCAACTGAAGGCATAATGTTTTGGTAGGCAATCGAATTAAAGGAATATATAAAGCGTATCTAAGCCAACTTATTTGATGGAGCTTTATTTGTTTATTTAAAGTGAAGCACTTATTTTCAATTCAAAATGCGTATTCGGACGTCAGCTTTGCTTTTTCGTTGTTAGTAACCTTTATGGGCTGTGCTTATCAGAGGTGGTATAATGTCTGCTATAATCGTAGATCTACTTTAAAGTTCCAGGCTTCCCTAGCATGTAAGAAATGAAGAAAGGTACCCTAAATTTTGTGATTCTAATATTAACTTTACGCGTATTTCCTGCGTTATAGATATAGCTACCAAGTTCATAATAGCATTAATAAAAATTGGGGAAAGTAGAAATCATTGAAAGATACGCTTCCTAGTAAAATGTTGTGTTATAATTCATTGTTAACCTTATCTAGAAGAATGAGCATTTAATTACTATCCAAAATTCTAATTGGCAGCATAGGGCTTCTACAGTCCACGTATAAAAACGATGTACCATTACCATCGTACGATGCCATTAAATTCTGGTTAAAGTACTTTACGAGAATATCTTATGATTCATATTTGCCAGGCTATTGAAGCAACTAAAGTGTGTGATAGGATCTAATAAATTGATTAGCCAGATTTCTCGTTGTAGGATACTATTATTTGCAATTTTCAATCACCTAATCTCACAGCGACTTACACTCATTAACGAAGAGTCAATTTGATGAGCGAATATCTGAATGAGTCTTGTGTAGAGACTTTGTTTGTTCTGCCTTATTGTAATTGACTATTTTGGAGATCACTGTTTGTATATATGACCAAGAATTGCATGGAACTTGAGGGTTTGCCACTGGGGTCCTTTCCAAAAATGATATATGACTCAGGATAAAACTTGATGTGAATTTAACTTTTTTCTACTTTGCAGATCGCCAATACTGGACTTTCTGTAGGCAAAAGTTGCAACCTTGAACAAAAAACCGAGTTGTACCTGTGAAACCGCTGGCACTAATATTCATTATTACACATAGGAAGGCTGTTTATCCCCCAGCCAGTGTCAACAGCAGTCAAGTAAAATAAGTATAGTACAGTGTTGATATTGGTATATCATCTATACTTATTTTTTGAAGACATTGAAAGCGAGATTAATTTTTTCAGTACTCGAGCTCACTATACATTGATTTATTTGATATTTGGTTGAATTATCAGCTGAACATTTCGGGTAGATAAGCAAACTAAAGCTGAATACAGGTAGCTGAATTTAGTTTTGCCTCTTCTATTGTAATTTACTCCGTCTAACGGGATTCTCTTTTAAGTAAAATAAATTAGGTTGATGTTGATCACTTCTTTGAGCCAAATGTCAAATATAGAAAATGAATCATTTAGATTACCTTTTAATAAACCTAGGAAATATTTTGGTTCCAGCTCATTTATAGGGTGAAAATTATGAAATATTTGGCAGAAGGCAGCTTTAACTCAAACGTTAGATTTTTTTGGAAATCGATATGTGTTGCGTATCAAAACTAAAATCCGGGATCGCAAGATTGGTTCTGAATTGTGCGCGTTATTCTCATCTACGCTTTAATAACTTCCATCCACTGATACTACAGATTTTGTCCAATCAGACATTAGTAGGTCGGTCGGGTTTGTTCTCACTTCACAAGCTGTAACTTTTCAAACTGAACGGCTCTTTTTGAAACGTCGAGTTCGTTTGGAATATTTAAAGTCTTCTACTAAAATCATTGGCAAAAGTATAACTTAAAGTCTCTTTTAAGTAGTATCAGCATACGCTCCTATAAAAAGTAGGAAGGACACTCGTCATCGACCAAACGTTTTTCCTAGAAAAGTGCGTAAAAAACAGTTGGCTGTTAATGGAAAATAATCTCAAATTGCGTGCTTGTGTGTAGCAAAATTTAATATGGGGGAAAATAATCCTTAAACTTAATTAGCAAAGCACTACTTTTGGATAGCTACGCGAAATATAGACTAATTTTGTGTAGCAAAAACATTATACGTTGTTTCTTGGGTCCTCCAGTTTTGGAATCAAATTGGATTGTAGGAATTCGTTATTGATGATCTATTTTCACCTTGGACTTGTTTATTTTTTGATCATATGCTGATTCGAAAAATGCAATCATGCACTGCACATTTACACGTACATTTGCGAAAATTCTATCGTACTGTAAAAGCTATGATCCCCTTTTCTGGGTGCAAGTACATGTATAGAGCATTGTAGCTTCCTGTAGAATGATCCTTATGGTCTCTTTTAAGTCTGTAAATTATCGAAAATGCGTGTAATTCCTGCTAGCTCGCCTATTGCTAATAATAATATTCGTATATTACTAAATGCCAGCTTAAGCACAGACTGAGAACTGTTTTTGAATCATTCTTGCCGGATAGGGTTAAACATGGAAGCGTTCACATAAGGTGACAGCCTATGTTTGTTCAAACTTATTCGCACAACAGATTTGGGATAATTAACGGTCAACAAAACAGTTAATGATGGTAACGATAATCTTATAATCAATGCACTGTGTGGTCATGATCGGCGGATATAACATATATATAATAGCAATTTGGATTGGCAACCAAATCGGTCTCGGTCCCAGAAATATTTTCTGAACAGACAGTAATGAAAACTTATCTCAGATACCCATCAGAGTTAGAAATGCGGATGATCTAATTTTATTTTTAAGCTGCAATAATTTATAGTGCGTTGCCTTATCTCCCACATGGTACATGGAATGAGGAGACCATATCAATTGTTTTCAAACTAAGCAGTCTTTCTAACTGAATTAGGTTAACTACTAATGCTAGAATAGAATGGGCCTGCAGTATACATGTCAGACTAAGATGGCGAATTGGCTAAAGGATGATGGAGCAATCTGAGTTAGTTAGTAGACCACTACACGTAATATTCTTATCCTTAACGGTTTCCTGCCACAGTTCATAGATAAATATGAACTGAATGATAGAATAAAGTCAACAGTGATTGTAGGCACTGTTGATAGGAAGGCAGTGCATTTTCAACTACACTATAAAGTTGAGGAGGCAGTGAAACTTACAAAAGATAGATTGAGTCCGAAGTTGGCGTTCGCATTCTTTTCAGAGGATTTTGATTATAGCCGCTATCAAATTTCCGCAAGAAGTTACCTGGTCTTCTGTGGTTTCCTCGGCTGGTTTTTGTGTCGAATAAACAGAATAATGCTGCTTGATATGCCAGCCGCGCGTATTGGTTGGTTATCGTAAGTGATAGGATTAAAAAATGCGATGAATCGCTTTGCCGACTTGCGCATGCCGCCCGTAATTTTTTTACATTCTTTTCCCGTAACCATAGAAGGTTCCGGCCTGACGACTGGTGGGCACAAGCTAGTTAGCTCGGGTAAGGTAGTATGTACTTTTCCAGGTGTGATTAGACCGCCATCATTCCTTTTCATGCGGAGAATCGAGTTTGGTCTAACTAAACAGTAAAACTTACTGTCAAGTGGGTGGTGTTGAAATGAGATTAAGCGTGATATACGCGAGGGGCAGGTTTCTGCTGCTGAAAAAAAGATTGGCCACTAGCATCTTGGCAGATAGTACTCATCAGGTTTGGTTGGCAGAATATCAAAGAGAGGGAAAGCTGAACAAAAACCGTCCCCACTAGGATTGGGTTATCTAGTTTTATTTTACGGTCCACATAACCATGAACGATACAAGTTATAATGATTACATACTATATCGGCCGTTACGAAGTATTTAAACTGATACCTTATCTGATGAGTCGTGTAGAGTGGATACGCAGAATCAGGCTACTGCAGCAGCACACAATATCGGTTTTTAAGCAAACCAAAACAGCAACAAATTTAACAGGAAACCACCTGTTTCACAATTGCTTCAATCCTAGATTTAGTAAAACTTCATATTCTTTGTCAAAATTAAGATCTCTACCTGTAAACTAAGACTGCATATAATTGATGTCTGAGAAACGTTGTTCAATCTCGATCCATTAGTGTGAAATCAAAATTAATTTGATCGGATAGGGCACCAGCAAAAGAGATGGTAGAGCAATCAATCTACATTAGTTCATAAGTTTCTGCGTATACTTCCAACAACAATCCTGAGTCTATATTTATAAAAATCTCAAATCTTTGATTTTACCTAACAGTGAAGTGTAAATATCGTACATATTCAACCGAAGAAAATAATAAACAATTACGTTTTACCTATTGAATAATTATAGAAGTTAGCTCCACTGATTGTCTACCTAGTCGCTTATATTCTACCAACAGTATATTCAATTCTTGAAGTCAATCTGGAATCACTCAAAAATCGATTCAACCAGCCCCGACAAAAAAGCTATCTTGATCTCGTTTTCACCAATATGGAAATTGATTACAAACTACAATTACATACCAAAGTGCGTTCACAATAACATTCAATGAGCACGATTTTGTATGGCTCTCGCACGTACGTTGGATAAATTAAAAATTGATGTACGTTGGGTATCTGGAACCAGAGTACAGAATATTACTTGTATTACAGAAATGGCTTCGAACATCTGCTTCCATGGAGTTTTCCAAAGCCGGTAAATGGGACGTTGGTATTGTTCTTAGCACACGAGCTGAAGCTTGCTTAATGTAATGAATCCCTGTAAATAACCGACTTTGTGCACAGACGAAATCAAGGGCCTCTAAATGTAATATAATTTTACGGGATCGCCCACCGTTTACTCCAACTCTGCGATTGCAGAGTGAAGACCTAGACATAGTTGACAGGTTTACATACCTTTGGAGCACTATTAATAACTCAGACTATATTTCTCATGAAGTGAGTATGAGAATCGCGAAAGTAAGAGTAGATTTCCGAGCCTTCGCTATTTATGAAAAACGTGAGTATTTCACTCTGCGTTAAATGTCGTGTTTATAACGCGTCTGTACGCGCAGTTTCACTATACACTAGAAACTTGGCCCCTTAGAGTTGACTTTTGGTGTTTACAGACATTCGATTATCGTTTTTTAAAGTAACCTAGCACATGTTAGTTACGAACAATGAATAACCAACTTTAACATCCGTAGACGTTTTTTTGGATCTGCTAACAAGTGCTTCTTAGAAAAACAAACAAGGTTCCATCAACTTCGTTTTCTATGTAATGTTTTGCGTATGCTCTCAATTCGTTTGCCTAGTGGTGCTCCGTTCTCTCATCCAGCGCCTGATTGTCGAAAGAAATACGGTTGGCAAACTTTGACATCAGAATCAGTTGAAGTCACTTACATCAAAATTGGGTACTATAGAACCCACTTGACTACAAGAATGGTCTCCACGTGCACATTAGTTCTTTGTTAGTAACCCTATACGATATGGCATCGATTCGAGCTCAGTTGCGATATTGTTGCAGATTTATTGTAGAGTCATCTTCGTAACTTTCTTTTATTTGTCGCGAGGTTAAGTTTGGTTTATGACGTTATCCAATGAAACTTGCAAGGAAGCCGTATTGTTGATTTGGCCGAAACGGTGTTGTGTATAGGTTTTGTTTGCTTCACTTCTGTAGGTTATCTAGATAAATATTCTTATAGTATCTAGATACCCCCCTCTCTCTCTAGGAAATCTCACTAATTATATAAATTTTGTTGTTTTCTTCGATTCGCTTCGTAACCTTATGACAGTGAAAAATTAGTTACTATTGCCTCTTGCATGGCCGTGCATGATAATGTCGTTGATCTCTCCGCTTATTTTCTTCGATTTTCTTTTCGTAATAGCTATCGTCATTCCCGTATTTATTCGCTTTCATACACAATTTATTGCTTATCCAATTGGATAGAAAGGCTCTTGAATTGGAAAATTAAACTACGTTATTAATGTCTTTTGCTCCAGGTGATGCAAGTCTATTGTCAAGAGGCTTCTTTTTCCAATAAATAAGTTTTCGCACCTGCACCATAATTTTTTCTTAATGTTCATTGGTTGGAAGATAACCGGTGGAAAGACAAACTTATCAATACGAATTGCGATAACCCTTAAATCTACTAAAATTAAACTGTTCCCTTATGCCAGATTATTTCTGTGCAGTGTTTACGTTAGTCCGTGGCCTACCTTTTTACTTGCATGATAAAAGTTTCAACGTCAGTCTCTTTATTAAATCAATATATAGCCCCATTCGCTTAAGTGATATCCTACATTTTTACCGTAACCACTGACTTATCTGATGCTTTCTATGCGCAATAACAGAACGTTGAATTGGACGGAATTATTTCAACATTGTTCGTTTATTTATGATTTTCAGAGATGCTTAACTGATTTACAACAACAATTTCCTGACAGTATGAGAGTAGAGCGTCTTCTTGGAATGTATTTAGAATCCACAGGAAAGTAAGTTCCTCTTTTATCCATATTGTTATGCCTTTAAATTTATCATTCAGTGCAGTTTTTACATTAAATTACTTGTTGGCGACATCCAAATTCAGACCAATTTTGATGTTTCGATCAATCTTGCATCGGATCTGAGACTATAGCGGGCGCGGTTCCGACATATATCACCGATCATTTTGATCGAAATATCAACGTACACCAGAATTTATTTAATCAACAAGTAATTTAGCGCGTAAAATTTAACAGGAAATGGATAAACAATCTCTGCCAATAGATACTGCTTGCGGCGGAGAACTAAGATGTATGCAATTTTGTATTAGGTGTTGTGCACCTAGTAAGAAATTAGATTAAATATCACCAGAAGGATAAACCAAAAACAATATGAACAGATAGTATAAGATCCGGCATATACGTTTCGCGCTTACTGGCTACTCATCAGTAGAAGCTATAATTACGTCCTTATCCAATATATATTTGGGTGAAGAATGTGGGAAAATAGGACGAAATGTGATCACTGATATCGAACAAGGCCTGAGTGTATGGATTTGCTGGAGTAACGTGCACAGATATAGTTGTAATTCTCAATTTTGGTGATGTTTAGCATACATTGAAATCCGTCGTGTTGGAATCATGTACCGACTCGGCATCCATATTGTTGGTACCATGTACCTTCTCGGTACCATATTGTTGGTATCGGGTACTGACTTAATAGCCGTAGTGTTGGTTCTATTTACAGACTTGATATATATATATATATATATATACATATATATATATATATAGAGAGAGAGAGAGAGAGAGAGAGAGAGAGAGAGAGTTAGCTTTCAAGTTACATTGTCAAAAACTTTATATAAAGGTAGCCTCATTACTGCGGGTTTACACATTCTTATAGGGGAATATACGTCTTATTTTCCCACATTCTTCACCCAAATTTATAGTGGGTAAAGAGCGTAATATGGGCTCCATCTGATAGTACGCTAGTAAGCACGATATTATACTTTCCTATCATGCTGTCTTTGGCTCATCCTTCTGGTCATATTTGAACTAATTCGTTATTAGTTGCGCAACGCCTAATACAAAATCTCTACAATTGTTGTTTACCATCATGTTTATAACCTTGTTGTCTGTTACATTACTGTTGTATGGATAACGGTATTCTGAGTGCACTTTTTTCGCGCTGTTAAAAAATTTCTACGGTTTCTGTTAACGTTTGCCATGCTAATATACATTTTTCCAAAAGCAAATAATTAAAAAATGTGACTGACGACGCAATATCTTCAGAACATAGCCTATTTCGTTCCGTTTATGGCGATGTCCCCTAGGTTTTACAGCAGTTCCATTATATGTGAGATTGATCATTTCTGGAGGTACACGTTGATATATCACGGACACGTTCTATATAGTACTCCTGATTTATCCATGTCACAGTGCATGCAATATAATATTGATGGAAGGTCATAGAATATTTCGCTTGTAATTTTTTCGCAGTTTATAATTTTGTATTATATTCTTTTCAAGCATCTAAAAATGAATACTTTACGAAAGAAATCCACAGAATATTGTAGTGAAGATAGTCTGCACATGCGTGCGTGCGTGGGTGCACGTGGAGAATTGGAAACGTTCAGCCGTTTCAGGCACTACTTTATCTTCTTGTGTAAGTCTGGCTAAGATTAGTTAAGATGCAGCACTTTCTAGATTGTGAATTGATTTGTTCTTTGCGCTCAATATCGTCAAAGTATAATATGATCAACACCTGTGTAAGGTTTAAAAAAGGTTCTGTGTAATTGTTGTCGATTTAACTTCAAACTTTAAGAAATCTAGATGTTTACTATTGTAGATGAACCAGAATCATTTATTTGACATATTGTGCATGAATATTGATGTCTTATTTGAAATCAATATTATTTGCTGTTCTTGTTTTGTGGACGTTAATGCATATAAAACATATACGGTTAAACGAACACCATTGGTGCGGACGGTGATAACTTACTATTATCAAGGTTGCAGTATTGATATAAGCACCTGGTCCATTAATTACTTACATATGTCAGTATAAACTAAGAATTGTATAATGTAGAAAAGGAAATTCATCCAGTAGACCGGTTTCATCCTTATTGGTAACTCATCACGTACTGGCCAGAATTTACCGCGGACAGGGCTCGAACCTGAGCACGTCTGTCCTTGAATCTGGTGCTCTGAACACAGGGCCACCCTGCCGCACACTACAATACACACAATTTTCAGTTAGATACTAAAGTAACTTGGTTAGTCTATTTCTCCTTTAGGTGGAGCCCATATGACATCCGTTTAGACCCAAAGTTCCAACTAACCATCTCCAATTTGTCATTACTGAACAGACATCACACTATATGTGGATGTGGTATTGAGATGAAGATTTATGGAATTATTCAAACATTGGTTGCGCGGGCGGTGATAACAATTATTATAATCAAGATTGCGATCTTGATATAAGCACCTGACCCATTAATTTATTGAATATTTCAGTATAAACTAAGAATTGTATAGTGTAGAAAAGAAAATTCATCCAGTAGACCGGTTTCGTCCTTATTGAATACTCATCACGTACTGGCCAGAATTTGCCGCAGTTAGGGCTTGAACCTAGGCACGTCTGCTTCGTGCCCTTTGACTGTATTGAATTTGTGAGCTATTAGATGTCAACGGAATGGTTGCCAGTTAGGGTCTATCTTATCTTCAGTTTTATCTTTCAAGAAGTTGCGCGTGCGATAGCAGCTTTCTAAGTGCTTCGGAGAAATAAGGATGAAGAAGTGATGAATGTGGACCAATTTTGCATGTTTGTGGACGTACGTGTTTTTAGATATGGACGAGCTACAAGTTCACATTTGTGGAGGTCGTTACAGTAATAGTTCAAATGAAATACTTCTCCAAAACAGTCGAAGCTTAATTGAAATAAAGGGCTAATTGGTGTTATATTCATATACGTTTCCTATGTAATCTTATTTTTATGGCCAAAACGGTATCTATGTGATAATTAATTCAAAATTTTATCAAATTTTTTTTTAATTTGCCTTCTGGACGGTATTATTGCTGTCGTCAATGTTGTTATAGATTTTTTGTATCTGATAATGGTTATCAGTACATTGTTTGTTTAAAGTGTTGGATGATGTCTTCCGTGTATATTTAATAATAATGTTCGTTTTTAGATTGTTTTTCTGCTTTGATCTTGGAATTTTGTGTAACAATTTATAGCAACATCAATTAGCATATAATAATTCTTATCGATTTTCGCTTATAAGTAAAGTTATTTTATTTGGGTAACAATGACTGCTGTCTTTGTAAATTTGGCCACATCTATTTAAAAGATTAAATTTTACTAGATATGAATTTAGTTTACTATTTTTATCTCCGCCAATATTTTAAAATTTATTTTAATCACTAAAGGCTAGATGAGGCCAGGAAGGTATATGCAGAACTGCTAAATAAGGATTCGACAAATACTGTAAGTCAAGAAAACATTTTATAAATTTTAGTTTTTCTTTTCATGTCTGTTTATTTGATGTCGAATTCCACTATCGACCGAATGTGGATAAATTCACTATTTCGTTCCAAATGTTAATAAATAAATGTATTTTAATGAACGATGGTTGTGCGGGCGGGGATAACAATCAATTAAATAAATGGTTCGATCTTGATATGAACACCTGTCCCATAATGTACATACATTTGCCAGTAAAAACCACACCCTATATAAGGTAGAAATGTCAATTCATCCAATTGATGGGTTTCTTCCTTATTTGGATCTCTTCACGTGCTCTCCCGAATTTGCTGCGGTCAGGGCTCGAACCTGGGCACGTCTGCCTCGGAGTCTGTGACTAACCACTGAGCCACCATGTCACATAGCATTGCCGCTCTATTTATTGCAACCGTCTGCGGACTACGAACGATAAACTGATCCATTAGAGAAGCCTTATTAGTTCTAATATAGTTACTTGCGCCTCTGCAATTTAATGTAAAGGAAGCTTGAATCGCCATTTATATAAAGGAATATTTTTGAAAATGAACTTGTCACTAAATTTAGAAAAAGCCATGTGGAATTGGACGGCCTGTTTTTAAGATGCTTCCTGTGCCAAAAACATTATTGAGCCTTTATTGCTGTGCACTTGCGAACTATTCTCTTTATTTATTGTTTGGATCTACGATTACCGGGCACATATGCGGGTAACAAATATATTTAGAACTTTTTAAAAATGAAATAGTGAATTTATGGTCGTTCGGTCTCTATTAATCATGCGGTAAAACTGAATTCTATGGGACTTAGCAGCCTTACGTGGGTGAACGTCTAAGAGAAGTAAAATGCCTTTTAATTTGTCACATCATAATTGTGCTCTTTGCAGTAAAATAATAGGTTTGAATTTGTTTAGTTTTGTGTGGATTTGCTATCTTTCTGGTTTGGTGTAGTTTAGAAGAAATGATATCATGAATGAAACAGCCGTAGAAAAATCACTAGGTCCTATTTGGAATACAGCATTAAATAATGGTAGGAAACGAAGATTGCACGAATCTGAATCAGAAACTCGCTCAAGTAAAAGAATAAGAACACTGGATTGATATTAACTTCTAGAGGTGGAGGGTGAGTAATTCCGTATCTTATAATTTATTATCTGATTGTCTTATATTTCATCCTTGTTTACTTGTTATCTTATTTATCTATTATCTTACGTTCTGTTGTTAGTGTAGCGCCTTTAACATACATTTATCTATACATGATGGCAAGGTTTATTTTTATTTTATTTATTTTTCTTTTTTTACAAAAGATAAATTTTCTTTGCACTATTACTAGTATCTTCTTTATCAGACTATTTTTAATTTCATTTACATACCGTTTAATTTAACCTTCTATCCTATTGAAACACTTTATCCGTTTCTAATTTAATTTTGCTACCTACTAATTATTTACACTATTCATAGTATCTTTCCCCCTCCTCACCGAAATGCCACTCGTAATTACTTCATTTATAAAAATAAGTGTAAAATAGGTCTGACGTGTGCAGTTAGGAAATGGTAGTTATCATTTTAGTTTTACTTGTATGACCGTTACACGTGCCTCTAATTACATGTAACAGATTAACTCTCAGTTTTAAGTAAACGCTCACGCACATACACACAAACACGCCTATCCAGTGAATAGTCAGATGTTGCCAAATAGCTGTAATTTCACTGGGATGAGTGTACACGTGCATTAACTGATTACTCCTCAATCCAAAACAAACGAGAACACATACACACAGGCATGACGTACGCTTATCTAGTGAGTTGTCAGTAATTTTCATTAAATCACTGTAATCTCATTGCGAAGAGTGTATAGATGTAGACATATACACAAACCAATTTAACATACACTTTCCTAACATTTTTATAAAATTAACATTATGCCTTCGAGATCTAAAAACAAGTATAAATGAGGCTGTTTAAATTAATATTTCCACTTGACATATTGATTGTCAACTAAGTGTGCGATATGTTTGACATCGAAAAAGACCTCCGTTCCCGGAAGTCTAAATATTTTGAAAAATCATGATGATAGTGGATTCAAATATTTTGGTACACAATCCGAAAATCAGGTAAATTATCTATTTTCTGTCGCGCAACATGTTTCTTTTAAATCTTACTTAGTTACTAAATACGGTGCTACAATAGTGAAGCTGCAAAATCGCTATCATCACATAAAAAAACAATTAGTAAGGCAAGTGGAAAATATTCGTTTCATTAAAATATGTTTAAAACATTGCGTAATTCCTAAATGTTTTAAATTTAAATTTCCATTTCATTTAAATGATAAAGGTAGATCTCTTAAACATGAACTGACTTTGAACATAATGAATACATTGATTAGCGATTTAGAAAAACGCAAATACGAACTAATCAGAGAGAAAACTAAAATAAGATCTTTGTTACTTTCCTTTTTGCACGTGGATGACTTTAAATGTATAGAGGATTTTACTGATGGCGCACGTAATAGAGAGATAAAAAAGGTTCAGGTCAGGCATGATAAAAAATTAGGAAATTTGGGCATCTATAGACAGACCATAACTAAGACGTTCCCTGCTGTAACTAATCGAGTGGTAAACCTTTCTAAAATAAATCTTAATGAGAATCAGCTAGAAATGCTTAACCGTGGTCTGAATACAGCTATCCATATTGAGAAACCACCAAAAAATGAGATAATTACTGAGGCTGTTAAAACAGCACAATTCCTCTCAGACAAAGATAAGGTTATGTTTGAAATAGACGTAGCCGCAGCTGTGCTAACGTGCGAAAATGCAAAATATAAACCAAATTATGCAGTAAAAAGTCTCAGAAAAGAAATAATAGCAAACAGTGTGATATGCTTGAAAGCAGACAAAGGAGGAGCGATGGTTCTAATGAGTCAATCTGACTATAATGCTAAAATGTATGAACAACTAGACAATATACAGGTATACACTAAACTTAATAAAGATCCTACTGATAAACTACAAGGAGAAGTTAAATTATTGATCAATAACATGATTACTGAAGGAGAATTAGATCAAGCGCATGATAACGCTCTCATACAAAGAGATACAGTCGCTCCTAGAGTGTACGCTTTAGTAAAGATACATAAACCAGGCACCCTTTGAGAATTATCGTTAATGTCCAACACTCTCCAACATATAAAATGTCTAAGTTTCTATGCCATAGAATAAAGAAATATTCGTACTTCTAAGACCAAACTTTGATGAATTCATACCATTTGGTTGAGATTGTCGATAAATGTGAGCTACATGAAAACGATAGATTGGTGAGTTTAGATGTGGTGTCAATGTACAACAATATACCAGTACCCAAAGCACTAGATTATTTTCAGTGTTTCCTGGTTGATCATCCAGTACTATTAGAAGGAAGTAAAATGACGTTGAGACATGTCATGGAAATGATGGACTTATGTATGTCTTCCACTTATTTTAAATTTATGAATGAATTTTATAAACAGATTAGAGGTGTTCCAATGGGACAACCACTGTCAGTTCCGATAGCTAATATCTTCATGCATTACATGGAGAAAACCCTTTCAGATATAACGCCAATTAATCCTAAATTGTATGTAAGATATTTGAATGATATATTAGTTATTTGGAATCACGGGGAAGATCAACTGATAAATTTCTTAAATATGGCAATTCAGGTGAGCGAGCTTAAATTTACTATTGAAAATGAATCATGTGGTGAATTACCATTTCTGGATGTCAAGTTAATTAGAAATGGTACAAAACTAGAACGGGATGTCTATAGGAAGGATACTTACTCAGGTATCCTTCTTAATTTCAATTCAAATCACCCATATAGAATGAAAATGGGTATCCTAAAATCGATGATAATAAGAAGCATAAGATTAACAGATAAAAAGCATAGGAAGATTGAATTAGGTAGACTGCGAGAAATATTCAGTGCTAGTGGGTATCCTCTAAAGTTAATTAAAGCCACTATAATGAGCATTATAAGTAAATTTAATCATGACTGGAAGTACGTGAAATCAAATAAAACAAAAGATGGTCGAAGGGTAATGGTAATACCTGATTCTAAACTAAGTAGGAAAGTCAAAATGATAGCATCCAAATACAATATACGTACTATTTTAAAACAGACCGTTACCCTAGGTATTAAACTGCCCAACCAAAAGGAAAAAATAGAACAATTAGACACATCAGGAGTATATGAAATTCCATGTAACGACTGTAACTTGATGTATGTAGGTGAAACCATGCGTCCAATTAGGGTAAGAAGAGGGGAAGATAAAACTCGCATGCAAGTATGGCCATGTTAATAGATCGGATCTTGCACGCCATACAGTAGAGACAGGGCATTCAATTAATTGGGATGGGTGTAGACGTATATCAATTTGTGGCCGTAATAGATCGACTAGATTGATTATAGAATCCATAGAAATTAAATCGAGAAATGATATCATGAATGAAACAGCCGTAGAAAAATCACTAGGTCCTATTTGGAATACAGTATTAAATAATGGTAGGAAACGAAGATTGCACGAATCTGAATCAGAAACTCGCTCAAGTAAAAGAATAAGAACACTGGATTGATATTAACTTCTAGAGGTGGAGGGTGAGTAATTCAATATCTTATAATTTATTATCTGACTGTCTTATATTTCATCCTTGATTACTTGTTATCTTATTTATCTATTATCTTACGTTCTGTTGTTAGTGTAGCGCCTTTAACAAACATTTATCTATACATGATGGCAAGGTTTATTTTAATTTTATTTATTGTTCTTTTTTTTAAAAAAAGCCAAATTTTCTTTGCACTATTACTAGTATCTTCTTTATCAGGCAATTTTTAATTTCTTTTACGTACCGTTTAATTTAACTTTCTACCCTATTGAAACACTTTATCCGTTTCTAATTTAATTTTGCTACCTATTAATTATTTACTCTATTAATAGTGTCATGCCCCCTCCTCACCGAAATGCCACTCGTAATTACTTCATTTAGAAAAGTAAGTGTAAAATAGGTCTGACGTGTGCAGTTAGGAAATGAAAGTTATCATTTTAGTTTTACTTGTATGACCGTTACACGTGCCTGTAATTACATGTAACAGATTAGCTTTCAGTTTTAAGTGAACGCTCACGCACATACACACATACACGCCTATCCAGTGAATAGTCAGATGTTGCCAAATCGCTGTAATTTAACTGGGATGAGTGTACACGTGCATTAACTGATTACTCCTCAATCCAAAACAAACGAGAACACATACACACAGGCATGACGTACGCTTATCTAGTGAGTTGTCAGTAATTGTCATTAAATCACTGTAATCTCATTGCGAAGAGTGTATACATGTAGACATATACACAAACCAATTTAACATACACTTTCCTAACATTTTTTATAAAAAAACGTTATGCTTAAGAGATCTAAAAACAAGTATAAATGAGGCAGTTTAAATTAATATTTCCACTTGACATATTGATTGTCAACTAAGTGTGTGATGTGTTTGCCATTGAAAAAGACCTCCGTACCCGGAGGTCGAAATATATGGAAAAATCATGATGACAGTGGATTCAAATATTTCGGTACGCAATCCGAAAATCAGGTAAATTATCTCTTTCCTGTCGCGCAACATGTTTCTTTTAAATCTTATATCGGTAACTTTACTTTTTAAATCGTGTGCAAGTAAATTAATGGTTTAAGGCTCGTTTCATCAAGATGGTACGTACATGCATAAGCTTCTTATATCTATACGATTGGATTATCGAAATTTGTCGCAACAGATGTAAGTTTTCGATGGTTGAAAATTGTAATACAAAGTCGTTAAGATCATTTATGACTATAGGAAAATATATAATTTTTTTAAAATTAATTCCCAAAAGACAGCGTGGTTTACATAAGCATGTTGGTTACCAATGATAAAACGTCATGTTACACCGTTCGGTCGTCAGGGATGATTATCTGCTTGGGTTCGTCTACTATCTTAAGATGGACCTAGTTTGAGCGTGTATTTTTACTATTTATTATTTATTTTGTTCGTTTGCCAAAATATTGTGCAAATTAATATGTTGGTGCTATGAGAATTGACATATAAATCAGAATAAGAATAGCTCCTACGGCTGTCCTATCATTATGCACTTTCGGTTTGTCATTCAGTCACGGAGATACTTCCGATCCGTTTTGCATTTAAATGAATCGAAAAATTCTTATGTCTTTAGATTTAATTGTTAAGGGTAAAACATATTCCTTTCTCATTTTAGAAACTTTTGTATTGTTTACTTTGTATTTTTCTGTTTACTGTTCTGTTTGAATTATAAATGACGATCACTGATCTCATTTAAAGATGGTCGATCAGCAGAATCCTCAAGTATAATAATTCCTTACCCATTTCGTTTCGTTCTATTTAAAGTATCTGAGTTCAGCTATATGTCTCTTTTTAATCACTTGTCTTTCTTTTAAATTCCTTCTCTATTCTTCCTTTCACAGGTTTTAGACCTAATTCTTCGTAGGCATATTGATTGACGCCCCTTGTGGGGTCATTTCAGAAGTTTTAAATGCAGGCTAAATGTCAATGATATCGCCTTCACTTAGATTCTTTTGTATAATGCCGATTGTTTTCTGCGAGGGGAAGTTCCTTTTTTTAAATTTTCTGAAAATATAGTCATCGAAAAATCGTAAATAGAAACAAAGGGAATAGTGTGAAATTCCATGTATCTATGAATTTTTTCTAAATTACAGATGATGTTTTTATTACTTATTCAATCTTTATATCATCAACTTCTGTGGTTCTTTGTTTAATCTTTGCTGTCACATCTAGATATTGTTTGTTGTGTAGAACTTAGATGTATTCAATTGTGTATTATACATATTTTATATAGTGATTGGGCTTTAAAGTCTCTATATCGCAGACATTAAATGAAGGGCATAGGACGTAATACTGGCTCTTACTGATGAGTCGCCAGTAAACACGAAACGAATGTGCACATGAGATTTTAACTTCTGCTCATCTTGACTTTGCCTTATCCTTCTGGTCCTATTTAAACTATTTTTTTCTAGGTGCGCATTAGATTCACCTTTGTGTAAACTTTGCAGCTCGTTACCATATATTCAATTTTGATTGGTTTAGCTCGAATGCCATTGGCAAATATCGGTTTCTAGTTCTTTCATTTACACTATTTAATTAATCTTTTTGGCACCACATATGTTTGCAAATAGAAACTGAAGAACCTAATTCCTTTATTTTGTTTAATATCAATAAAATTGTCCGAGTAAATTTAGGTGAAATGCTGACCTGGCTCTTCATTAATCTTTAACATATCAATTTCATTTAAATATTCCAATAAATAATTTATGGGCAGATTATTTCATGAATAATCAATAAAAAAATTCATTTATTCATTAATAAATGTCATACAATTCCGTTTGATTGGCTGCTACAAATATCAAAAAATAATTCTTAAAATTGGATTATTTCTTATTCACTCAATCCAATCGAAAGCCATGACATTTATAACCGACGAAATTTATTTGGGCTTCTAGGTAATTATTAAATAAATTTGCCATTTATGCCCAAAAAAAACATACTTTCGATTGGTCGGTGGTATTTTCTTGCAAGTATTCTAAACGAATATTGTGAAAATGTCCAGAAGTAGGTCTTAAAGACGGAATACCAGAGGCATGAAAAACTAAATTATTAAATTATTAGTTATTCTATATAATTTGACAGGACTGCATTCTGGCAATTTTTATCTTAAGAACCTTTGAGAAAATTATACTGTTTAAGAATTTTCCAAATCATTTGTCCCAGCAGAGTCCCAGGAACTATAAGTGGTCCGCGAATATTGATTTCGCGGGCGTTGGTAACAACACCAAGCCCTATATATATATATATATATATATATATATATATATATATATATATATATATATATATATATATGTATGTATAAACTACACGTTCAATAATCTAGAAAATGTAAAACATCCAGAAAACCGATTTTGTCCTTATTTGGAACTCTTTATTTTCTGTCCAGAATTTGGATGTGGACGAGTTTGGAGCATCGGCACGCCCGCATCGGATCCGTGGCTCTATCCACTGCGCCACTCATGGCAAATATTATAAGGAAATACCTGTAACATAAAAACGAATGCATCTAAATAAGTTTACTTCAACCGGAACGTATATGGAATATAATAATACCTGATAATCTTAATTTACAATCCTGATTTATGATCATATAAAGAAACTACGTGCGAATTATTGAAACTTTAATAGTTTTAAGTCTTGTGGCAGGATCATTCATTATGTAAATTTCGTCAGTACAAGCTAAATATTGCATCAGGTTTCAAATGCAGTTCTTCCAGTAGACCAGTTTGGTTCTTTTTCGAAAAAACTCAATAATACTTTAAATCAAGTTTGCAAGCTACAAGTAAACACCAACCCCTTTGTATTTGAACAGTCATCGAACAACATTTATTATAATCAAGGTTGCGGTCTTGATATAAACACCTGACCCATTAATTACTTACATATGTCAGTATAAACTAAGAATTGTATAGTGTAGAAAAGGCAGTTCATCCAGTAGACCGGTTTCGTCCTTATTGGGAACTCATCAAGTACTGGCCAGAATTTGCCGCGGACAGGATACGAACCTGGGCACGTCTGCTTCGGAATCTGGTGCTCTAACCACTGAGCTATCCTGCCGCACACTACACTACACACAATTTTCAGTTATATACTAACTAATGTAACTTGGTTAGTCAATTTTTCCTTTAGGTGGAGCTCATATGGCATCCATTTAGACCCAAAGTTCCAACTAACCATGCCCAATCTGTCATTACTGAACAGACACCACATTACATGGGGAAATTGTATTGAAATGAACATTTAACAACATAACAAAATTACCACCAGTCGCACGCACTGAAGCGTTTCGACCTTCCTTGATCATCATCAGAGCACGACGGCAAACTGACTAGCAAAGATCAAACCACTTTGAATATATATGTAAATCAAAGTTAGACATGCGGCTCACACCTGTTGCAGTCTCGCATACATTGAACTTGACTGAAAATGACGGCTGCACAATTTCTATGCAGCCACGAACATTAACTGTTTGCAGCTTTCGCCACATATACATATATAGGCAATACAACTTAACAATTATTTAAATCAAGTTTGCGAGCTTGAAGTAAACACCAATCCCATTGTATTTAACCAGTCGTCGAACAACATAACAAAACCACCGCCAGCCGCAACGCACTGACGCGTTTCGACCTTCCTTGATCATCATCAGAGCACGACGGCAAACTGACTATCGAGGATCAAACCACATTGAATATATATGGAAATCAAATTTAGATATGCGGCTCTCAGCTCTAGCAGTCTCACATACATTGAACTTGACTGGAAATGTCGGCTGCACAATTTCTATGCAGCCACGAACATTAACTGTTTGCAGCTTTCGCCACATATACATATGATAGGCAATACAATTTAAACAATAATTGATTGCGCGGCTGGTGGTAACAATTCTTTAAATCAAGTTTGCGAGCTTGAAGTAAACACCAATCCCATTGTATTTAACCATTCATCGAACAACATAACAAAACTACCGCCAGCTGCAACGCACTGACGCGTTTCGACCTAACATATTTATCAACAGAGTACAACGGCAAAATTAATAATTGTTACCACCACCCGCGCAATCAATTATTGTTAAATTGTATTGCTTTTATATGTATATGTAGCGAAAGCTGCAAACAGTTAATATTCGTGACTGCATAGAAATTGTGCAGCCGACATTTCCAGTCAAGTTCAATGTATGCGAGACTGCTAGAGGTGAGAGCCTTCATATCTAAATTTGATTTCCATATATATTCAATGCAGTTTGATCCTCGATAATCAGTTTGCCGTCGTACTCTGATGATGATCATGGAAGGTCGAAACGCGTCAGTGCATTGCGGCTGGCGGTAGATTTGTTATGTTGTTCGACGACTGGTTAAATACAATGGGATTTGTGTTTCCTTCAAGCTCACAAACTTGATTTGAAATAATTGTTACCACCACCCGGAAACAAATTATTTTTTAATTATGTTAACTTATATATATTTGTATGTAGCAAAAGCTACAAACAGTTAATGTTTGTGACTGCATAATAGAAATTGCGTAGCCGACATTTCCAGTCCAGAGTTCAGTAATATGCGAGACTGCTGGGGTTAGAGCCGCATATCAAATTTGTTCCATATCTTCAATGCGGTTTGATCTCGATAATCGGACGCCGTCGTACTCGATGATCATCATCGGAAGGTCGAAACGATGTGTCAGTGTTTGTTGTTGCGGCTATATTTGTTATATTGTTCTACATTTGGTTAATACAATAAGGATTTGTGTTATTTAAATTATTATTCACCACCCGCGCAATCAATTGTTGTTTAAATTGTATTGCCTATATATGTATATGTGGCGAAAGCTGCAAACAGTTAATGTTCGTGACAGCTTAGAAATTGTGCAGCCGACATTTCCAGTCAAGTTCAATGTATGCAAGACTGCTAGAGGTGAGAGCCGCATATCTAAATTTTATTACCATATATATTCAATGCGGTTTGATCCTCGATAGTCAGTTTGCCGTCGTACTATGATGATGATCATGGAAGGTCGAAACGCGTCAGTGCGTTGCGGCTGGCGGTAGCTTTGTTATGTTATTTGACGTCTGGTTAAATTCAATGGTGTTTGTGTTTACTTCAAGCACGCCAACTTGATTTAAAGCATTGTTATCACCACCCGCGCAATAAAATTTTGTTACATTGTTTTGTCTATATATGTATATGTGGCGAAAGCTGCAAACATTTAATGTTCGTGACTGGATAGAATTTGTGCAGCCGACATTTCCAGTCAAGTTCAATATATGCAAGACTGCTAGAGGTTAGAGCCGGATATCTAAATTTGATTTCCATATATATTCAATGCGGTTTGATCCTCGATAGTCAGTTTGTCGTCTTACTCTGATGATGATCATGGAAGGTGGAAACGCGTCAGTGCGTTGCGGCTGGGGTAGTTTTGTTATGTTGTTCGACGACTGGTTATATACAATGGGATTGGTGTTTACTTCAAGCTCGTAAACTTGATTTAAATAATTGTTTCCACCACCCGCGCAATCAATTATTGTTGATTGGGCGGGTGGTGGTAACAATTCTTTAAATCAAGTTTGCGAGCTTGAATTAAATACCACCGGCGCAATCAATTATTGTTAAATTGTATTACCTCAAGAATTGTTTAGAATTTTCCAGGGACGGTATACGAATCTGGGCATTTGTGCTTTGAAGTCCAGGATTCTGTGCATTGCGTACACATACAGTAAAAATTATGCAAGTCAAAGTCATGTAAAATACAAGATCCTGATTAAAATTTACGTCAAGTTGAACCAATTTGACATGTCTTATAATCTAATCTTCCAATCAGCAACTATCGATCTCTCATTATCCATCTGACGATATGCCATTTTGGGAAGTTATGTCGATATGAAATTTAATGGCAAAACTTTTTTTATACATACGTTGGCATTATAAAGTAAATATTCCATCAAATTGAAAAGTCAATTCTTCTAGGTATACCGGTTTCGTTCTTATTTTGAACTCTTCACATTCATTTTAGAATTTTCGGTGGAATGGACTTGAGTCTGGACGCATTTGCTCCGCCGTCTAGGACTCTTTCTACTGCGCCTCACGTGCCGCATTCTACACGCAGTGTGGAGTCATATACCAACTTATACATTCGGTTAGTATCTCTTTCAGGTTGCCCCGATTCGGAAACTTTTGAAACCTGAAGCTCTAGCTAGCAAACATGAAGAAAAGCCTGGCTAGAAACATATTTTTAAATTAAACTACAACTTGCGTGTAGTATGAAACACCGGATGTGCTGCAGAATGTATCACGCACTTGAAAGATATTGTGATCAGGTTCGTATTCCGTCCGCGGGAATTGTGTACATTACTTAAACAGTTTCTAATAAGAACGAGGTCCATCCAAGCCGTACAATACCTGAAATTGTAAATGATATGCCAATTCAAATTTTTCCGGTATTAATTAAAATTCAAAGATCTTATTCTGTATTATTTTCAACCTTAGATTCAAACTAGCTATCTCTGATGTTCTATTATAGATCAGACACTATGCAACCATTTTAGCTGATGATGAATAAAAGAGTATTTGTATATTGATCTATTTATTCTTTTGAAATGCGAGCTTTAATAAAATTCATTGTACCCTTCCTGTGTGCAAAAACAAAATAATTTTATCAGATATAAGAAACATTTCTTTCGCATTGTCTTCTCAAATATTTACTAATGAACATATCTTTATATATAAATTGGAAAGCGAAACAAGCTAGAAATATATGAATATAGAGAGAGTGTGAAAAACAGAAACCAATCAAACTGCGTGCGTCACATCCAGTTCAAGCTTAATGCTTGTACGTGCTTCTTCTGCTTACATAAATCCGGCTGCAATTTGTTTATCCATAAGGCTTCGTATGTGGCTAGCTCCCTTTTGTTTATGCATTTAGTAATTACTTTGAATGCTACGTCTGGAGAACATACGTGCGATGTTTCGATGATGTGTTGCGCAATAGCAGACGTGTATTCACCATTTGATTTAAAACAGGCGTTCAAGTTACAATGTTCTCTCATTCGAGTAATTAACCGCCTGGTCGATCGGCCTACGTAAGTTGATCGACAACTTGGTAAATAATATTTGATGTCAACATTAACGGCTGTTTCTCTTTGATTGCTAGTAAAGGCAAGTGTGTTATTTAGGGTAACTTACGTAGGCCGATCGACCAGACGGTTAATTATTCGAATGAGAAAACATTTGAACTTAAACGCCTGTTTTAAATCAAATGGTGAGTATACCTGTGATATTGCGCAACACATGATCGAAACATCGCACGTATGTTCTCCAGACGAATCATTAAAAGTAATTACTAAATGCAAAAACAAAAGGGAGCTTGCCACATACGAAGCCCTATGGATAAACAAATTGCAGCCAGATTTATGCAAGGAGAAGAAGCATGTTCAGGCATAGATCTTGAACTTGATGATTGGTTTCCGTTTTTCACACTCTCTCTATGTTCACATATTTCTATCTTGTTTTGCTTTTCAATTTATATATAAAGTTATGTTCACTAGTAGATATTTGAGAAAACAATGCGAAAGAAATGTTTCTCATGTCTGATAAAATTATTTTGTTTTTGCACACAGGAAGGGTACAATGATCTATTTATATCTAAAGTTTAAACTTCACATTGGATTTGACAGCATATTCAACTCATCAAGAAGCTCGGCATCGTCTTTATTGGACACTTCTAATATTCTGTTCAAGATTGCCGCGGTTGGAGGTTTAACCAGTGCGCACTTACATTAGTCTTTTGCAGTTCATAGATTGCACCACGCAATACGCTCACTTCTTGCCATTTACGACTATATTTTATTTCGTCTGTCGTTCTTCTATTTGAATCCACTTTGACATGGTTTTTAGCCAAGATTCCAGCAAGCCGTCCCTGATATTTTATTATAGAAATGTGCTATTGAGTTATTGTATAAAGGCAATAAATTTTGAGTGCCTAATAATAGCGAGGACCATTCTCTAATATTGTATTGCGTGTAGTTTACACTCAAAATCTCTCTGCTCTATATATATATATATATATATATATATATATATATATATATATATATATATATGCTTGCGTATTACATACTTTTTTTTTTTTAAATAATTAAAACATCCTGAATAGGTAGATTGGAATTTGTCTGAACTTTAGTACTGCTTATTTAATAGTCTTATATAAATCAAAAAGTATATTTTAAGAAAATATTGCAAGACAATTTGTCAAGGTGAAAAAATAAAATGTGGATTCGCAATCTTAGAATTTCTGTTAATGTAAATCCAGTACGTCTCAAATGATTACAGTTTAATTAGTTTCAAATGTATGTGTCTTAGCTAGAGCGAGTTTTGATTTTCTGAGCAAAATTTTCCAACAATGAGTGCTTTATTGTGTAAAATTAAACGAAGATCATCTATTAACTTCAAGAAAATTTAAAGAAATATGCCGACTGTTAGAAGAATTATAATACCCTCATTATATCTTATCACACTGATAATTTAGATGACCAATGGACTTGTTACAGTGAAGAAAAATTCGCCGATTTATTGCGTAAATGAAATTCAAATTCAATTTACGCGGCACCAATTAAAACAAGCAAAATTTTCCGTTAACCAATGGCGTGCGAGCTTTCGTTTTCAAAACTATATAAGCACGGTGAATTTACCATGCCAGTCAGTTATCACGTTTGCCTTATTCTGTGTGACACGCGTGCCTACTGTCTCCTTCCATACTGGCTTTTCGCCTACGCTGACTTTTAAAACTTGCTTCACACCCAGTGTCAATTTCAGACACGCCAATCTTGTTGCTGCACAACAAGTGAGACGGAGCAACATCTACTTATTAGACCTTCACGTGTGCCAGTTACCGTAGATCTTCAACGAGACAACACGCAAACTTCACATTGTCTCTCGCCACGCATGTCAACGCCACAACAGAAGGACCAACAACCAATCAACCAGAGCTGGTCTCAAGTGTCTAGGAGTATTTCTTGACACTGCTACACTAACTAACTTTCTCGGCATTTGCCGGAGAACGAAATATCGGCCCTAATAAGGGTCCCCCCAGCAGTACTAATCTCAGTCATCTTGGGTCCTAACTGACTTTGTGACATCGTAGGGCATTTAAATATAAAAATAAATTTTATAATTCGTCCTCCATAGGCAGATCCTGAATATCACAAAGCTTTTTAGATACTTGTGGACGAAATTGGATTAATTTGGAATCATATCTATTTTTGTAAATATAAGCAAGACTGTAGAATTCGACAAAGACTTTCCATCAATACCAATATATCATTGGAAGTAGCTGACAGATTTGCATTTGGATGTTATACATGGCTTATTCTCTAACAAATTAATTCGTATAGTACTGCAAGCAGACTACAGCCTACCTATATATACCTACCTATAAATTCTTAACGCGTGCTTCTTGATATGTCGGTATCACACCTGAAGAATCCAACATTACGTAAACATACCTACTCTAATGTTAAGTTTTAAATCGATTTAGGTATGGGTATGAGACATTTTCTGAATAGGAACAAGCATAGATGTATGCAGACATTTACACAAGCATACACCCAAGTTCATACATACAAACATGAATACAAAAACATACATCTGCATGCATACATATTCTGCATTTAAAATAATGGTGCTGCTACACTTAATATTCTCTGTTTATTTAATGAAATATGACTGGGCTTTTCTTTCGCACTGGGAATGCCTTTATTTGAACTAATTTGATTATTGAGTTTTATACTCAGGTGTAGGAAATGGCACAAATAACTACTTTCACATTACTCGAATAGATATGAGGCGCTTGTCGAGTACTATTAAATTTGACATATATTTTAAATCAGTTGAATTAATGATTTTCAATTTTTCTATGCGGTAGGCTTACCATTGAACAGGCTTACCAAACGTAAGTTGAAATATTCGGAGTAAAATGAAGAAAGTAGATGTATAAAACTAACATGCATGCATAAAAACTTACATAAATTCATACATACTAACATATATACGTAAAAACATGCATAAAAGCAGAATTATACACATAGAGGCATGCATCCAAATAAGCATAAATTTATATATACATATATAAATGCATTAAAAAAATACTGATTTACATGCCTGCAAGCATACTTACATTCATAAATACCACATACATACATGCATACATACATACAAATAAAAATAAATACAAAAATAAATACATGCATACGTACAAAAATATATAAGCAAACAAAGAAAAACACAACTACAGATATGTAGATATATAGTCATACCTACATACTTGTACAAATGCATACCACAAGCATACATACATACATACTTACATACAATAAAGCAATAGCTAAGTACATGCATAAATGCATAGATACATACATGCACACACACATAAATGCAAGCATACATATATACAATACATGCATACATACATAATACCACATATATACCTTCATAAATACATGTATACATAATATACATCCAAACATTCACATATATACATATATATATATATATATATATATATATATATATATATATATATATATATATCAGTGGATAATACAATATTTCAATAAGTAATCATGACATACTTTCGACTTTCAGATGACGAATGTACGTTTTGGCGTTCGAGAAATAATTCAGAAACATAGTACTAAGGGTTCCGGCCTGCTATTGCATAGCCCGCAACGTCTCTATTATTCATCGCAACGATTGTATGGTGACCTGCCTTCATCAAACCGCTCTTAGCATCCGAGTCCCTCATTACATTGTCAATAACATAATACAGAAATCCAGCTAGTCGCTCGCAATCAGATAATTGTGTCCCTGTGGTCATGCATAATAACTGTTGTATAAATAATTGTATATGAGAACACTGAACTAGAAATTGCCTGAGAACGTGACGAGATCGTATCGTGTTTGAATTTCCACGATGGCCCATTAGTAGTTTCCCCATAAATAAAGCTCTGACTCACTGACGTAACACCCGCGCGTATTGCTTCTGTTACTCAGCACACAGCATCACTAATAATTGTTACAGATCCGTATTCGCGGGACGCGTTTTTAGTTGATACCTGGTGCTGCAATATCATCTGTAACGCCAGATTTCAAAGTAACATGACAAATCTCACATATCTACTAGACCTACATCGTGTATTCCCGTGGACGTTTGTGGTCGCGGGCGTGCCACATACTATAGGAGGCCTAGATTTTATGATGAACAATGGTCTGAAAATGGATACAATCAATGGTACCTTGCTAGACCCTGATACAAATGTAAGTGTATTTACCTATTTCTGTCTTGCAAATCGTCTAGTTTTCCATTCGAGATCAATGACCCTTTCGAAATCGATCGTACACGAATACGTCAGATCGTCAACAGTTTCCCGAAGATTACGGACATTAAAATATCAGATTCCATCAGTACAGCTAGACAACATATAGCAACTAAAGTCATGCCGCAAGTCTTCGCAAGAGCTTAATCTCTAGACCAGAATAAATTACAGGCTGCCAAAGTCATTTTTGAGTAGATGCAGAAGGATGGTATTTCTAAACCTAGTTCTAGTCCATGAGCATAACCGATACACACGAAAGCCAAGCGACACCTTGATGATTGGAGATTATTTGGTGATTATCGACCCCTAAATAAAGTTAAAATTCTGGATTGATGCACGTTAAATAATGCCAAAGAAATCATTGATGACACTTCTTAGCGAAAATGGTTCACCTTAAATCGGCATTACATAACATACCACTCGACGAGGAAAGCATCGCAAAGAAAGCCGTCATTACCCCTTTTGGTTATTTCAATGTATGCTTAATCCACTTTTGTCTGCTCAATGAACCACATAAATTCCAGAGATTTTTAATGAAGTACGAAGTAAACTTCCACAAACTCATTCTTATGTCATTAAACAAACATTGGTTGCGCGGGTGGTGATAAAAATTATAATAATCAAGGTTGCGGTCTTGATATAAACACCTGACCCATTAGTTACTTACAAATGTGAGTATAAACTAAGAATTGTATAGTGTAGAAAAGGCAATTCATCCAGTAGACCGGTTTCGTCCTGGCTGAACCTTCACATACCACAGAATTCATGACAGACCTGGGCAAGTCTGCTTCATTCTCTCATGTCGATGATGGATTAAAGACCGATAATTTCTGGAACAGAATTCAGCAGATAACAAAGAGTCAATATATATATATATATATATATATATATATATATATATATATATTTGCGGTTGCATTTGTGTATACTCTCCAGATATTCCCTCGTAGGTTGTATGTATAGATGAGCGGTTAAGCAAATAGTCGGACATTATGGCATATGTATGTGTCTAAAATAAGATAAATTAATCGAATGAGAATAATGCATATTCTATAATTTGTGTTTTGTGAAAATATAGCATTGAATTTCCGTTGATGGGTCAAGAAATGACAACCGGAAATGTCAAGAATAAATCAACAACACTTTCAATAGGCAGTATACGTGAGGAAGGCATTAAATTAACAGAACTATTCATATATCCATCAATCATATTGACATATACGTCGCGCTCCTGGGATTGTAAGGTAATCAGTTTTTACCGACGAACAAGAGCTAATCAACCACCCGCAATGTTTTTAACTTGAATTATTTATATTTTTTTAATACAAATAATTTATATATATATATATATATATATATATATATATATATATATATATAGCAGCAGCATATGGAACATGGAGCATATTGAATAGTGCAGTTGGCGCACACAGCCGACCGGGTTCGGCATGAAAAAATATTACAGCAGCAATAGCCAGACAGCCGGTGACCGACCAGGTTAATTGTCATTAGAGTATTTCAGACCGTATTTCATGCCTGGTCACTTATTATTTCATGCCTGGTCACTTATTAGCATCATATTTAATTTATACATTTTAGCTATCATGGGTCGTGCGGGAGGTAACTTCACACTAGTGTTTTTAAATTTACAACTTTGCAAAACCGTTAATATTAATTTCTGACTTAATCGTTGGACATCGTAGTTATGACATATTTCGTTGCATACCACCTGCGCATTTTATTCAAATAGAGCCTTTAAATTTACGATGAGATTATATAATATTTAGGAAATAATGTAACTAAAATATCTCTGACCAAACCAAAATAAATTTTTACCATTTATTTCTGTTTAAGCCAAATTAAAAATTTATTTGAATAAAGATTTTTTTAATCTTAAATTTTTTTGTCTGTTTTACGACGGACTAACTTCGCTAAACTTTTACTATGTTTGTAGATAAAATCATGAAATATTCAAATCATTCTTACTATCTGATCCGTGCTTTCAATAACATAGGCTGAATTAGAGTTGTTTTGTTTAATGAAGCTATTTTGGCGATCCTTGGCGATAGCCTTCTTCAGTTCCCCCATCATCACAAGATTTAAAATAAAAACTAATGAAGCAAGCTCGCTTCCTCATTATAATTATGTATACAATTTTCAGGAAGTAAATTTCTCAATTTTTCACTCAAGATATAAAATGTTTTTGGGGATTTCCACTTGTTCGTGCTTTGTCGGAATAATATTTTTTATAATTTCTCACAGGAAAGAATTAAGTGTTTTAGATTAAATCATCGGCACAGTAAGAATGAATCAGATGTTTTGTGTAAGAGTTTCCCTATTGAGGTTGATAAGTCAGAACGTGTAATAATATATTTTCAAGCAAAGGAAACGAATCCGAACTAACAAACGGTTCACATGAGTGAAAGTGTTTCGTGTGACATTTTTCGTGTGAGCGTTCATTAGACATGGGAATTATATACTTTGTGCGGGCAACTGCATTGATCTTTTGGCTGTGCGCATCCTTATATTACCTTAATCGTATATCTGTATATTATCCATAGATAAAAACAAACAAGAAAATCTATTTTAAAATGAAAGATTTTCATTTTTGATTTGTTCTGAGAAATAAAGTCACTTTTTCATTTACTCAGCTAAAATTTCGGTCGGATTATATGTTTCTATTTGGAATTTATATACATGATTTATACATAATTTAAAGCATGGAATTATGGTAATTATAACACATTAAAAAATAGGTGTCTTAGCGTGATCGTAGATAATTTGTGTGTGTGTGTGTGTGTATGCGTTTCTATGCGTGTGGAAACATTGTGTGATGTAATTTATTAGAGTATTCCATGTGGACTGGTGCATTCAATATCCCGTACAATCGCTTGCAATGATTTCTAACCACTCGCCTATTTCCGCTACTTTGTGTACGTCTGCTTTTCTGTGTGCACGCTATTGCAATTACTCTGGAAATGTCTCTATGCAGCTCAAATAGGACTGCATTATGTGTAGCATCCGCTAAAGATGGGTTTGCTAATGATAATAATTTTCATTTTACGTGCGCCGATAAAGTTAGCCCTCTTTAATTACTAATTGCCTCTATGTCAGACGTCTGTCTATTTTCAATCGTCGACATTTCGTTTATTTTCACAAATTTGACCGGTGGGAGTTTTCGGATATTTAGCCGCAACATAAACCACAAATAATATCGCATTGTCTCGTTTTCGTTCAAAAAACCTTTGTTTTGCATAGGTTGAAAATATCGTTGATAATAGTTTAGTCATTGGTTTTGGTCCTGGTTTCATTCGTGATTCAGACGAATGTTTCCAATTCGTTTCTTAATTCTATATTTGTATACCTATTATTCCTAGACCGGTTGGAGTGAAATATCATCAGAGTGAAGTTTCGTGCGTTTAAATTTAACTTTTTTTTGTTTGATAGCATGTTCTTCATATATTGTCATAAGACTCCGAGTTTGAATTGTAGAAAATTGAGAAATGATATAGTAAACGATCATTCCTAGCGCGAGCGGTGGTAACAGTTATTTATTTCAATCAAGATTATGAGCTTAAAATGGATATATATATATATATATATTTCTAATTAGGAAGAAAAACATTAATATATTTTAATTATTTTTTCTTCCTAATGAGAAACATAATGTGTTATATTAAAAGGCATGGACATTATTATATATATATATATATATATATATATATATATATATATATTAGTGGGTATAAAAGAAATTGAAAAATCTAGAAAAGGAAATTTATCTAGTAGACGGATTAAAACCCTCATTTGGAACTATTAAGGTACTTTCCGTTGCAAAATTATGAACATTACTTGAAAACTGCTCAACGTAGACGAAATCGGCCTACTGGATGAATTTCCTCTTTTACATTTTACAATTCTAATTTTACATAACGTGATTATTGTTCATCTCTAGATCTCAACCTTGATTTCAATAAATTAATGGAAAATAAGTTTCATCAGCTTTGAGGCCAGTATTTTTTTCGTTATTGTTATGGCCGACAAATCCAGGTGTAGTAGAATTTGCGTGTTGAATTCTGAGACTAAGGTTGCTTGATACGGGAGATCAGCTGCTATTTTGTCCTGATTATAGATCTATTGTAACAGTTACGTTTAATCTTGTAGACAATTAGCGATTCAGATTCTAATAATTGCTGCAATTTGGCATCTTAACGCTTCACTCATTTTGCATTAAAAATGAAATTTAACACCGTGTATAGAAAATTAACTTCGGTTACATGATTTATTCTCTGCTTTAATTATGACTATTTCTGATTATTTCCTTTTTTGTTGCAAATTAAAATAACACATTCTTTTCTCATATGCAGCCGAAGGTAGTTTTCTGTATTTCATTTTTGCATCGTTAACCAGTTCAGTTTATCCATTGTTATGTAATAATTAGTGAAATTAAGGGAACTCTTTCTCTATATTTTGTTCAGTACAAATCCTCATTTACTGTTTGCCATGTTCTCAAGTATGTTCCGATTGTACGACTTATTTACATAACTTTTATAATTAAGAAGTTTCTCAACGCAAGTTGATTTCTTGTGTAGGGCTCAAGCAAGTCGTTCGTCATTTTAGAATTAATTTTATGCACAAGGAGGCCAATGTGTTGTTGGACTCTCCCCCCCCCCCATCGTAATTTCTATATGTGTAATTACCCTGCTATTTTGCATGGCTAAATCTGTTGTATAATGAAATTAATTTAACCAGAAGTAAAACTGTAGAATCCGCGTCCATATGCTAATAAGTTCTTTTTGGTCATGAATGTACATTGTAAATTTAAAGGCGTGAAGACCTCATCAGGTTACACACGATTAATCGAGTTTCTCCTATTGGAACTTCAGCAAAGAATGATGTCACGTCAAAGCAGGCCATTTTTATGCTTTACAATTGTTCGACCAATTAATAATTGTTTTTGACCGTGAGTTCATCTACCATGCTCCTTTGTTGATAAAGTTGGTTTCGTGAAATTTTTGATGATTGATACCACGTGCATTCAACATGGACCTAAATTATGCTGAAATGTTGACGAATAATGCGCAGTGCTGTCCTTCTTGGTTGTAATCTCTCCGCCTTTTCCTTGTACGGGACAATTGATTGCACTCGTAGGTCGGTAAAATCTTTACGCTTTGCCTTCTTAACCTTGTTGCACCTGTTCATAGACTCCGCGATTATGATGACTTATCCAGTTCTATTTACCGTACCCATCACTGGAATAGGCAAACTTTTCACTCGGACACAAATAAGAATTAACGCATAAAATAATGCTCGTAACTTAATCAAGATTGCGATCATGATATAAGCAAATGTTCCATTATTTAAATAAAAGCATAATATAGTGTTGAAAAGACACGACTCGTCTGTCAAACCAGTTTCGTCCTTATTGGGAACTCATCACGTACTTTCCAGAATTTGCTACGAACAAAGATCGAATCTGAGCAAGTCCGCCTCCGAATCTGGTGCTCTAACCACTGAGCCACACGGACCCACCCTATACAATGTCCAGATATATAATAAATAATAATTATTGGCTAGTCTTTCCTCTATGTGGAGGCTAACTAACCATCCTCAATCTTTTATTATGTAACAGACACAATGCTGCATTAGGAAGTTGTAATTAATTGAACATCTGTATGCTAAAATGATAATTGGTTGCGTGGGCGGTGATGGTAATTATTTAAATCAAAGTTGTTTTTTGGTATAAACACCTGTCCAAATAAGTACATACATTGTTCATTATAAATTGTGCATTGTATAGTGTAGAAAAGGCAATTCATGAACTAAACCGGTTTCGTCCTTATCATGAACTCATCGCGTACTTTTCAAAATTCGAAGCGATCAGGGATCGAACATGGGCACGTCTTGTCATAAGCTGGTGCTCTGACCCCAGAGCCAAACTGCCGCACACTACACACAATTTTCAGTTGTATACTAACTAATGTAACTTGTATAGCATTTCCTTTAGGTGGAGTCTATACGGCATCCCTTTAGACCCAAAGTTGAAACAACCATCCCCAATCTGTCATTATGGAAAAGACACCACACTTTATGAGGAGTGCTATTTAATCAAAAATTTATATGCATAAATGAAAATTGGTTGCGCGGATGGTGATAACTTATTTTAATCAAGATTGCGATCTTGATGTAAACACCTTTCCCATTATGTACATACATTTGTCAGTATAAGCTAAGCATTATATAATGCAGACTATTCAATTCATCCTGTAACTACATGCATATATAACCGTCTGTCGATATATCCTATATGCCAATATGTCATGTAACCAACCAATCTTCTATCAGTCACTCGATTTAATAATTACCGTAAGGATTACTATTTAGTACCAAGTTAAAGCAATAAAATATCATATATATGTACCCAAAAATTGTGTAAAAGTTTTGTTGCCCTGCTATGTAAGTGACAAAAGTATTACATTTCTGATCTTACATCAATCTGGCAACACCTAACTTAAAGACACGTTAATCGATGGACGAATTATTTACAATTCGTTAGCTGCATACTCTTGAACAATTTTTATTCTCGAAAAATAATATATAACAAATAGATCGTACCCTTCATGTGTGCAAAAACAAAAAGAAATTTTATAAGATATAAGAAACATTTCTTTCGCATTGTCTTCTCAAATATTTACTAATGAACATATCTTTATATATAAATTGGAAAGCAAAACAAGATAGAAATATGTGAACAAAGCGAGTGTGAAAAATAGAAACCAATCAAATTGCGTGCGTCACATCCAGTTCAAGCTCAATGCTTGTACGTGCTTCTTCTGTTTACATAAATCCGGCTGCAATTTGTTTATCCATAAGGCTTCGTATGTGGCTAGCTCCCTTTTGTTTTTGCATTTAGTAATTACTTTGAATGTTACGTCTGGAGAACATACGTGCGATGTTTCGATGATGTGTTGCGCAATAGCAGACGTGTATTCACCATTTGATTTAAAACAGGCGTTTAAGTTACAATGTTCTCTTATTCGAGTAATTAATCGTTTGGTCGATCGGCCTACGTAAGTTGATCGACAATTTTGCGCGTGTATATTGGTAACAATATTTGATATCGACATTGACGCGTATTGCTTCTTCCTTGATTGTTGCAATTATTAAAGAAAGAAACTAACAATGGTAAATTAAACAGAAATTGCAATTTACCATTAATCAACATGTTCTGCAATAGTATTTGCAATACAGCAGTTTTGTGCATTTCAATATAAATTATCAACAGTTCGTGGTCGCTTTTCAAGAATTAAATAGATTGGTTAGTCAAGATTCTTAAAGAAAATGTATATAATAAAAGCAATTAACGATTTAATCTCTAATGGCTAGCCCAGACCATTAATTGAATCAATTATTAAAAGGGGAATTAAGCAGAAACAGACGTACTATGGGCCAGAAAAGAAAACATTCTACCTAAACATCCCGTTTAAAGGGGATGCCGTTTCCCGAATGACACAAAAGAAAGTTGAAGCAGCATTAACACGCAAATTTAATGCAGCTAAACTACAATTGTTATTTAGGGTATTACACTTGCCATTGCCAGCAATCAAACAGAAAAAGCCGTTAATGTTGATATCAAATATTATTTACCAATATACATGCGCAAGTTGTCGATCAACATACGTAGGCCGATCGTCCAGACGGTTAATTACTCGAATGAGAGAACATTGCAACTTGAACGCCTGTTTTAAATCAAATGGTGAATATACGTCTGCTATTGCGCAACACATCATCGAAACATCGCACGTATGTTCTCCAGACGTAGCATTCAAAGTAATTACTAAATGCAAAAACAAAAGGGAGCTAGCCACATACGAAGCCTTATGGATAAACAAATTGCAGCCGGATTTATGTAAGCAGAAGAAGCACGTACAAGCATTGAGCTTGAACTGGATGTGACGCACGCAATTTGATTGGTTTCAGTTTTTCACACTCTCTTTGTTCACATATTTCTATCTTGTTTTGCTTTCCAATTTATATATAAAGATATGTTCATTAGTACATAATTGAGAAGACAATGCGAAAGAAATGTTTCTTATATTTGATAAAATTTCTTTTTGTTTTTGCACACATGAAGGGAACAATGAATTTTATTAAAGCTCGCGTTTCAAAAAAAAACAAATATATGTGACCCCGCTTTCGGTGAATGCCAGTGCGGGGACCGAAATTTAACAGAAAAATCAATAATTAATTTCGTATCAAGATGGACTTTGGATTACGAAAGCGTCAAAGAAATAATTGATTAATTGAATCCAACAAAATTCTCCGCAGAATTTGATTCAAATATGCTTGTTATCGTCAGGAAAATCAGCTAATTCTGATCATATATTGGAAACGGGTCACCCAGCCAATTTTGCCAAATCGCAATTCTAAACAAAGCAAAATCAGAAATAGTATATATATATATATATATATATATATATATATATATATATATATATATATATATATATATATATATATATATACCTAAGAACAGAACAAATTAAAGAACAAGGAAACGGAAGACGCTCGGAGATAAAAAAATTCGTACACGTATCAGACATCAATGCGAACAGTCGGTTAACTCTCAATCCATCAATACAAGAATGACAAGATCCCAAATATCACTTTGCAATATAGTGAGAAAGACCTTTACACAAGTATAATTAAGTTTATTGCAACCAATAATGTATAATTGAATTGTAAAATGTCCACATCAAGCACATGCTCTTTTAACAAAGTAGGTGTGACCAATCGATTTATTGAAATATTTTGGTATTAATTTATCATTTTAAGCAAGATACGCTTCACAGAGTTGTGTATTGATGTGGAGATGAAGTTCACCTCAGTACAGCAACTCACTCGATGTTCACACTGGAAAACTGTATTTTTAAGAAACCTTTATAGATTGCTCAGCATAATCTTTTCACGAAATATCCATTATATAAATTATTCAGTAATCCATTTATTTATACCAAGAAGAAATGAATAGTTTAAACACCAATTTTTGTACAATGCATTAACTAGAAAGCCGATGGGTAATACGAAATGATCTTCTTAAAGATTTTTTTATATGACATATATTTCTCTATAATTTTATATACAGAGATGCATCTTTTGGAAACAGTCACGCAACAATACTTTTCCAAAAATAAAATTTGAAATCATAATAATGTTATTTAATTTACTGTGGAACGCACTGGCATTCAATTATTAAAAACACTGTATTCGCCTCTTGAAAAATGAAATTCGCACCTCAATTAAAATATCTTTCATGATTTGTCGTTTGTATATGTGTTTATGTATGCATATATGTACGTTTACTTTCCTAATTTAATGTAATAGAATGAATAGTTCGGGATACGTTTCAAGTTATTATGTTATTTTTATTTAATGACACGAACAGTATTCTAAATATATTAATACACTGTTATTTCCCTTTTTCAATAAACAAATACTAATAAATGCATACTGATGAAATTTTATATGTTAAACTCTTATTTTTGATTTTCATTCATCAGATTAACGTATTTGTTATTATCTAACTGTAGGAAAATTAGTTGAACGTAAATCCCATGTAAAATTCTAATTTAATTCGGTAAATTGATCAGAAACGATCAAATTCACGCAAGGTATGAACGGTTTTATTTTTTTCATCCTATTTCAGCCGAAGGATCCACGGCGGATACTTTATTCAAATTAACTAAAATAAATAAATTTAGATAATTAAATTTCTACATTTTATAGTGAGTCAAATTTAGATTTTGGATAACTGTATACTACCCCAATAAGAAGATGCAATATACAATTTACTGTGGTCGTATAAAATTTTGATCAGATTCAACCAATTATTATCTTCATAATAATATTCCAAGATTACAATCTGTCGGATTGTAATAAAATCACTGATGTCAAGGCTATGTTACAAAGGCACTTATATTGTATCACAGAAGTCGACATGTTTTTAAGCAATGTGTAATAATATCCAAAGTTTTCTTTAAAACGTTTGTTATTTATTTCAGAATGAAGCTTATTTATGAACGGGAATCGGTTTCATAATATGACTATTTAGCTACATTACCTTAGAATACTCCTAAATGATAGCCAATTATGATGCGATAATAGAAAGTAACTTAAGTGACATTTCCAAAAGTTAGTGAAAATTTAAAAAATTAACTTTAGTTTAAATTACGATAGGTAGAAATAATGATGCTTATTTTTCAATGCTAGATTTTGAAAAAATGATGAGAGCAAAAAATTTGACTTCAACAATTTTTAGAATTGGTTGATAAGAATTTTTAGAATTTTATCACATTTAACGAGAATACTAGGTGGATATTTGTTTTTCTTCAGAAACACAAAATATTTATTGACTAACACAAATTTAAAAACTACGTTTAAAACTACACAGTAGCGTTTTTGCTCTTTATTGTAAATTGGTTTACGTTATCCAGATCTGTGCAAGCAAAGAAATATTTGTCAAACCTTTGGCATCCGAAGTCCAATGTTAAGTTTTGCTTGGTTACGTTTCCTATATTTTCAAAATTTTGGACTAATATATATTTTGTGTCACTTTTTTATATGAACTTTTTTCTATCTAAAATTAAATTCTTCTATGGTTCATATCTCCAGTATACACAGTTGTCAAAATGGAGTGAAAGCGCTACACTGTAATTCTAAATATATTTTTTTAACTCAAATCATTTGAAAGTAATTTTAACAAAGAGTGTGTGACAGAGAAACACAAAGACATTTATTTTAAAAATCGCTGTTAAATCATTCCCGAACGTATTCAAATTAGGAACATATAAATTACTAGAAACTTATTGAAGTGAATAGGTACATGAATTAATTTCGATAAATATGATCAATTGCATAAAATTTTGGATGGCTTTACATTGCGTAATCACGGCTCGAAGATATTAACGAGCATGTGCCTTACTGTATGTTGAATGGTTTTGGCAATTTCGAGCATATATAAAAAAGTATTCTCATGTAAGACAAAATAATTATGCTATACCTGTTACTTTTGTTCATTGAACTCCGTATTTAGTTAAAATGTCCACCGGTGGTGCTGAAGTTATAATGATATTTACCAGGTACATAATTACATTTTAAAAAGATGTGTTCGGTTAATGATGAATTTGACACATTTAATCAGTTCTGGTCAGTTAAGAATGATTTTTGATTCGCAAGTTTTATTAATTTACATCTTCTAATTGTCTAGCGCCTTGTAAAATTATTGCTTATATGTAAATGTACTTGATTGTATAATTGCAGTACATTAATACTTGAAAATATCTTTTTTGCATAAATTTTATTGTAGTAACCCATTTTAAACGCATCCGCGTAAACTATGATTGATTATTCTTGTAGTAATTAAATCAATTGTTACGTATGGAGTAAATGAGAAGTTCGCAAAAATTTTCATTTTGTTATAACAGTATGAATATCGCTAACCTGATCATTTGATATGGATAAAATTTACACGCTTTCGTAACAAAGCTATGCTTCAATATGCAAATTATAATTCAATTTATGATACCATTACATAAAATTGGCTAAACGTCATACTCTACAACATAGTTTATTTTAAAAATTTAAAAATTTTTCCTTGATTGATCAACTTTCAATTACTTATATTACAGTAGTCTTATATAAAGAATAAGTTATCCGTAATATGCCTTAGTTCTGGCCAGTTTATTTAGCAATTAATACGAAATTTTATGAAAGATGAAATAGACTATTTTGACGGAGTACTTATAAGTGTTGTTTTTTATATTGCAATGATGCATATATAATTCTGAAATACCCATTCCGTGTGAAAAATAAAAAAAAATATTTTATAAGATACAAAAATCGTTTTATTCGGATATACTTCTCAAGCGCCCACAAATGAATTTCTCTTTATATATAAAATTTGGTCTAAATGTCGTCTGTATTAAATGTAACACCTGACCCGAATACCCCTTTTATAAAGAATTTTATCGTGTTACGGAATTTACTTGATAGTTTTGTGACGTAAACGATATTTATTCACATATTCAATATTTGCATGTAAAAATACCGAAAAACGTTTTTAAACAAAAATCAGTTATCATTGGTGTAAACAGAGCCGTAATAAATTTCACTTAGTGCACTGTGAACATTTTTGACAGCTTTGAAAAAAGCTGATAATGGTATATCATATTCTACAATGATGCAAACATGCAATAAATGAGAACGAAGCGTGAATAATGAGCATAAAACAGATTTTTTCTGAAAAATTTCCCCGCTAAATAACAACAGACATGCGCATAACCGGCATTCGCAATAAAGACCAAAATAGTATAAATTACTTCTCTTATTCATTAACTGTCGTCTACCTTTAGCAATATAAGCTAAACTTTTGTTCCGTGAGTGTTCCTTTGGAAAATATATTGACTGTTGTATGTAACGTTTAAGCTAAACACAGCGGATATTTTTGGTGCATTCATAGGTTTCTATCGAAGAAATTTAATGAAATGGCGTTTTTGGATATTTAATCATAATGGCCCCAAATATTATCGCAGACTTGTATAGTGAAACTCTTCGGTAGACAACATCACACTCTCCAAGTATCTTAACAAACAGATGAAACCTCCAGGGATTGTTAAAAAATAACATTCGGAAATAAATCTAGTATAGTTGCAATTACCCAGTGATGTGTCGTGACACCAATTCAAATTCAGATTCTCATAGAATTCTTATTTGTTAATGAGCTCAAACGATATTTACAAAGGAACCAATAAAACTAAAATCTTTCTGTATTTGATGCTTTCAAATATCAGGTTGGAATAAATATGGCAGCCGAAACCCAACAGAATGATACTGAAAGTAATGTTATTTTAAAAATAGTATCATTTTTCCTCTTTATTGATCGCATTTATTTATATGGCCACAGGATGCTCATTTTTTATTATCTATGACGTACTTTACTACGGAATACATTATTAAGCATGTTGCTGCAATTAAGGCTTTGATTTTGATACAAACACTTGATCCATTAAGTACATAGTTTTGGCAGTATAAACTAAGAATTGTACAATATTGAAAGAGAAATACATCCAGTAGACCGGTTTGTCCTTATTGGAAACTCACCACAATTAAGCCAGCATTTGCCGCAGACAGGGCTCGAAAATGGGTACGTCAGGTTGGAATCGATATATATATATATATGGTATATATATATATATATATAATGTTCTTAGTTTATACTGGACAATTTATGTGCACTTAATGGGTCAGGTGTTCATATCAAGATTGTAACCTTTATTACATTAATTATTACTCACCACCGCGAACAAATGTACGTTTATTAAGCATCGTTTTTTTAAGACTAGAAATCTGGTAAATATTTTCGCATTGCATAAATAATATACAATTGCATAGTCCACTGTTAAACAATCAACGAAATAAATTATATATGCAACGCAGGTTTAGATTAAATAAAAATGTGCGAGAATGAAATATTTTTGAGCATTTTTACAAAAAGCAGATAAAATAGAAGAGTGTTCCCCCAGTAATTTAAAATGATATTACTTGAAAAACTCTTACTCAAAATTCAAAGTGCTTTATCGTTCCTTAAAGACAGAATTAGGTAATTTTTATTTTACAGCATTATACTCAAAATAAAATATTCCCATGATTTCTCTAAGCTAGAAAATGAGCATGTAATCATGTATCAAAAGTAAGCACACCAGTTTTGTATATCCATTTGCAAAGATGAATATGCTAACGAAATTTGTCAATTAGAAGCAAATCACGTGGTACACCACATTTATTCGAGAACATGTGTGCATGAATGTACGCGTGCGTGTGTGTCTGTATTGGGGTTAAGAAAAAGTTCTCTTCACCATATGTCATGGACATGCAGTCTGATGGTTCCTTCAAATTCCAACTTTAGCCCCAATAAACATATTTGTTCGTGTTCTAAAGAGTCCCAAAAGGCTCAAAAAAAATTGAACGATAGCTTTTGTCATTTTGCACGACTGGTAAAACAAATTTGAAAAAAAATTTATCCTAAGTCCACAAACTGTATTCAAAAAATTTTCAAGGCCACATGTACCATCAATAATTAATTAATTTAATTAATTTTATTTAGTTTGTTTAAGCTTTAAAGAAAGTTAATATCGTGTTTAAATAGATATTTAGCACTGAATATTCATTTATAGACCTACTTCTATGAGACAAAGAACAAGTAAGTTCATTCTTTAAATCAAGTTTGCGAGCTTAAAGTAAAAACCAATCCCATTTTATTTAATCAGTCGTCGAAAAACATAGCAAAACTATCGCCAGCCGCAAGCACTGACGCGTTTCGATCTTCCATGATCGTCAACAGAGTACGACGGCAAACTGACTAGCGAGGATCAATCCAGATTATATATATATATATATATATATATATATATATATATATATATATGCATATATACATGGTATTGATAGCTCTAATGTCAACATTTTTTAGTCAGTAACACAATGATGGAATATTACCTTTGACTAAGAGCTTCAAATTGTTTTCACCATTTCAAAGATAATAGGTCGCCTCAGTAGTTGGCCTTTGCTTTGCACAAAAGTAGTGGTCTAAAATGCGCAAAGCAAAGGCCAGCATAACGAAGAGGAGATTGGTTACAACACATGTACAGTGGGATTGGATGAACGAATATACTAACGAATCCAGAACAATGGTTGTAGATACTGGTAGAAATAAGATTTATTAATAAATGTTATTCCATGGTGTACGTTGTTTTGTTCTTACATTATGGCGTTACAATATTACAGGCAAAGAGCATACAGGAAAGTGGTTCGAGTGAGAAGCGTGGCGGTCAATTTAATAATCTTGCATACACTGTACTTAACTGGAAATTTCGGCCGCAATATTTCTATGCAAACACAAACTTAAACTGTTTTCATAGAAATTGTGCAGCCGACATTCCCAGTCAAGTAAACTGTTTGCAAGACTATTAGAGGTGACAGCCGCATATCTAATTTTTTTCCATATATATTCAATGCGGTTTGATCCTCGCTAGTCAATCTGCCGTCGTACTCTGATGATCATCATGCAAGGTCGAAATGCGTCAATGCCTGCTACAGGCGGTAGTCTTCCTATGTTGTTCGACCTCTGGTTCAATAAAATGGAATGGGTGTTTACTTCAAGCTCGCAAACTTGATTTAAAGTATAGCTACCACCACCCGCGCAATCAATTAATTTTTAAGTAAGTTCATTGTCAACTTTTCAAAATATTATAGTTTGATTACCAAATCATTATCGTTATTTATCTATCAATCGCGCTGTTGTGTTAAACAAATTATTTCGTCCGTTTGCGGAAATGATGTCTTGTGTAATTGGATAAAAATATAGTTTCTTTTTATCCAAAGTCCGCATACTTGTTGTTAAACTAATGTTCATGTGATAAGTTTGAATTTTATTTATTTAAAGCAAATAACGTAGGGAATTATTAATGATTTGCCTATGGTAAAAATTATTTGATATGTCAATTCAAGAACTCATGAAAGTAATGAATAGTTTGCCAAAGTGAACAAAAATGCAATTTTCAGATTTATAAAAACAATAAAAATAATCTGAGTAAAGGTTAATAAAATTGATTTAATGCAAATAAATTATTGTAAGCCGCATATTTAGTTTAAATAGTGGGAAATATACCAAATAAATTTATGTGGCAAAATGCTCAAATATTTATTGAAGAATTCCACCACACAAGAATATGTGTCCTAATATACGGACAGGTCATTTTAAGAAAATTATAAATGTAAGGGAACTTTTTTTGGGATGAAAATAAAATATGGTTTTCATGTTATATATAGAGTATATATATATATATATATATATATATATATATATATATATATATATATATATATATATATATATATATATATATATATATATATATATATAAGTATATATAGCAAGGTTTATACATATTCCATATGCCATGTCCATTGCCTTCGATAGTATATTTTGAATAGGAAGAAAAACATGAAACATATTGACACGCAATATTTATTTAGAGAATACAAAACGTTTAGTATTCTCAAAACAAAAGGCCATTATCCACTTTTTTTATTAGTGTGTTTTTTCTTCCTCTACTAGAAATATATATATATATATATATATATATATATATATATATATATATATATATATATATATATATATGTGTGTGTGTGTGTGTGGTAGCGTGTGTTTGTGTGTGGTTATATGTGTATTTGTCTATTATAAGCATAAGATTTAAAGCTGCCTAAAATAGCAAAAGTGATTAATTAATACATTATAACTTATTCAATGTCCAAACTTCTAACCCATAGAATCAGAAAACACTTATTTTTTATATAATACATTAAAGTTTATTTATCACTTTACTGACCTTATTAGTAAGTAGTTATTATTGTAGAATGATAAACTGGTAAACCTGTATGTTGTATCAATTTTTACTAATATTCAGGTGCATGTTGCATTATAGTGTCTACAACTTTGTCTAACGGGATACCCTGAATTATTAGCAGGCAGTAAAATGATGTTACAGAACATGATGGAAATGTCTAAAATTTTTATATTCTCTTCATAGTTTATATTTATGAATGAATTCTACCTGCGTGTTAAAGTTGTTCTTATGGGACAAAAATAATCATTCCACTCGCTAACATTTTCAGGCATAATTTTTTTTAAATCTCCTGTTCAGCTCTCCACTCAAACCTAACTTATACTTGAGATAGTTAGATGTGATTCTCTTAATTTGGATCCATGGGGAAGAGGAGAGGGAACATCTTCTGTGCTTAGCTAATCATTTAAGAAAATTAAAACTTACATTGGAAAAAGAAGGAAAAGAAGAATTATCATTTATGGATACAAAATAAAAACGAATGGGTCGGATATTCGAAAAAGTTATTTATAGGAAAGATACATATTTAGGCTTCATTCTTTAATTTTTGGATGAAAATAGCCAGTCTTAAAATAAATATTCATAATATAGGGACAGAGATATGATGAAATTGAAATATATAGTCAGGATAAATGGTTATCCGACAAAAATTAATTGATAAAATCATAAACGAGACACTAAGATGATTTAATGAAAAAATAAACCCATGCAAAACCGGTAAGTGATTTAGAAAAGCCAAATGAAGATAAGCACAGAACTCTGGTTCTACCAGATTCCAGATTGAGTAGAAAAATTAGGACATTAGCAACGAAATACAACATAAGAACAATATTAAGACAATCATTTACTACAGGCAATAATCTACCGAATCAAAAAGAAAAATAGAACCTCTCAACAAATCAAGGTTTTATGAGATACCTTATAAAAATTGTAAACTAAGTATATAGTTAAAATTCATTGTACCCTTTTTATGTGCAAAAACAAAAAGAAATTTTATCAGATATAAGAAAATTTCCTTTCGCATGGTCTTCTCAAATATCTACTCATGAACATATCTTTATATATAAATTGGAAAGAAAAACAAGATAGAAATACGTGAACAAAGCGAGTGTAAAAAATAGAAACCAATCAAATTGCGTGCGTCACATCCAGTTCAAACTCAATGCTTGTACGTGCTTCTTCTGCTTACATAAATCCGGCTGCAATTTGTTTATCCATAAGGATTCGTATGTGGCTAGCTCCCTTTTGTTTCTGCATTTAGTAATTACTTAATTAATTAAAGGGAGCTAGCCACATACGAAGCCTTATGGATAAACAAATTGCAGCCGGATTTATGTAAGCAGAAGAAGCACGTACAAGCATTGAGCTTGAACTGGATGTGACGCACGCAATTTGATTGGTTTCTATTTTTCACACTCGCTTTGTTCACGTATTTCTATCTTGTTTTGCTTTCCAATTTATATATAATGATATGTTCATGAGTAGATATTTGAGAAGACCATGCGAAAGAAAATTTTCTTATATCTGATAAAATTCCTTTTTGTTTTTGCACATAAAAAGGGTACAATGAATTTTATTAAAGCTCGCATTTCAAAAGAATATATAGTTAAAACCATGTGTCCAATAAAGGTACATAGAGAACATAATACGGCATGCAAATATGGACATCGTCATAAATCAGATCTAGTCGAGCACTCAATGCAATCAGGTAATAAAATAAACTTGGATGCCTGTAAACGGATTGCATTATTTAAACAAAATAAAGTAACCAGGTTGGTTGAAGAATGAATTGAAATAAATCTGGATTGAACGAAATGAATGCAACACATTTCGAAAAATCAATAGCTCCCATATTTAATGAGGCCTCCTCGAATAGTCGGAAAGGTGCTTTAAATCAAGTTTGCGAGCTTGAAGTAAACACCAATCCCATTTTATTTATTATAATCAAGGTTGCGGTCTTGATATAAACACCTGACCCATTAATTACTTACATATGTCAGTATAAACTAAGAATTGTACACACAATTTCTATGCAGTCACGAACATTAACTCTTCGCAGCTTTCGCCACATATACATATATAAGCAATACAATTTAACAATAATTGATTGCGCGGGTGGTGGTAACAATTATTTAAATCACGTTTCCGAGCTTGAAGTAAACACCAATCCAATTGTATTTAACCAGTCGTCGAACAACATAACAAAACTACTACTAGTTTTGTTATGTTGTTCGACGACTGGTTAAATAAAATGGGATTGGTGTTTACTTCAAGCTCGCAAACTTGATTTAAAGCATTGTTACCACCACCCGCGCAATCAATTACTATTAAAGTAGGAATGGTGGTTTGGAGGAATCAGAGTTAACAATAACTCCGACTAAGAGACCGCGACTATGAATTTGAAATAGTGATCGGAACACTTTAAATGGAGTTAAAAAGATGTAATTTGGCTGAAATAATAAAATCGTGGAAATATTGCGCATTATGAGAACTTACATAGTTACTTATGAGTTGATTTAGATATACTTATAATATATGGTTTATACGCGTATATGTATATATATTGATGGATGGATATGTAAATGTTTAAATATGATCTAGGAAAATCTAATATGGATGTTTAAATTCTTATGTGAGAGTAAATCACATAGTCGCCTATATGCTGATTTAGATAAATAAAATATAAATTATTTGTTGACGTGTATATACATCGATATTTATGTATTAATATTAAATATGTGTATAAATAAATAAATATAACTATTTAGTTGACATCTTATTTACTCTGGTTGATTTGTAAGTATTTGATGTTCAAAGAGCTAACTTTTTCGTTTATATATATATATATATATATATATATATATATATGGTTTTTAAACATAGAAGTTTACATAGATATTCAATTAGGAAAAATTGCGTATTTACCGATATACTTTATCCCCTGAGGAACTCACGTGGTTGTTTATATTATATGCATATTATATAAAGTGTATACATGTATATATATATATATATATATATATATATATATATGTATGTTAGATATATAAATATATATATATATAGATAACCGACATGGTTGCTTATATGATTACATATATATGCATAAGATATAGTCTGTAGTCGTATATAGAATGGATATATATATATATATATGTAGATATATATATATATATATATATATTTATGTAAAAATAAATATAATAATTAAAGATATATAATGTACTCATGGTGAATCTTATGAACACATATTATTGGTTATTATTATATTATATATATATATATATATATATATATGATTTTTACACAGGTATTTAAATGGAAAATTAAATTTATACAGGATTTGAGTATGAATAAATGTGTAGTTGGGTGATATACCATTCCTTATTGTAGGCTCCAAAATCGGTCAAGTCCAAACGATAAAATCATACAGTTTAACTAACTTCACTCTCTCTATATCTTATTGCACACAGGATGAGATTAAGTATACCGCGAATTAAGGATTATTTCAATACATTTAAAATTCAAATGTTGTTGATTATTCTACGCGTCGGGAAAGAAAAATATCGAGAAATCAAGAATGGGTTTTTATGTCAATCCATATGGTTTGCTTATAATTTTTCTATAAATGGGAATTTAGATTAGAGTACACATATGTGTGTACAGGTTGATGTTTGTTTGGGGGATGTGGACATTTTCGTGTATACATGTGAGTTTAGAACAATATATATTGAGACCGGATATTTGAGCAGAAAAAAATAATTTGGAATGCAAAATAAATTTAAATAAATCTGACTTGAATGAGGATACGAGTATGGTGCCAACCCTAAAGATGGGACTGAAAATGAAGTCGAGAAAATTTTAAAAATATACGGAAAAGAATGCTTAACGAAAAATTTATAAAATCTTAAAGTGAACGGGACAAGTGAGATCCCTTCAGTCAAAGGCCAACACAATATATGCCTCGGGAAATATAGAGGAATCAAGCTTTTACCGAAATAGGAGTGCTATCAATTTTCCCGCAAAAGCAAGCTGTGTATTAAAATTAAAACTAATTAATTATACTTAAATCGTGTTTAATGGGATCTAACCAGTTACTTGCCCATTTTGCCAGAACTGGAATTCGAAACTTTGCACATTTGATTAGAAGGGCTTTAACTCATCCGCAGTGTAGCAGAGGTAGATTAACAAATGTACACAGGTTTGATCTCAGTTCGCAGAAATTCTGACAAAAAATTGACGAGTTCCAATTAAGGACGAAACTTGCATACTAGGTAAAATGCCTTTGCTACTTTATGTAGCGGTTCGTTTCTACTGGTAAAGTATATGCAGTCATAAATTTGGCATTAATCTGCTTAGAAAAAAATCTATATATGTAAAATGCTTATACTGGTAAGATTTTTTAATAAATTCTTGGTAATGTTGCATAATAAGCATCGTATCGAATTGCAAATGCAACTCAGTAAGTAAACTTGTTTCGTGTTCATCAATTAGCTTCTAAAATTACTTCAGATTTATTTTATTCGTGGTCTTGCTATACATCCACTAATTTATTTAAGTTACGCTCTAAATTAAATTTTCCATTATATTCCAATATATGTGTCTGATGAGTTATGACACATGTAAACACTTTTGATATAAATTTCGACAGAATTATGCGAGTAGATCTTCCCAATCTTTCACTATAGCACATATATCATAAATTAGAGAAAAAAATGACAGAAATTGAACTACTTTTATGTTCTTGGTATTTAACTAAATATTTAATAATACAGAACACAATATTTGTGCATAAATATGGAGAGATGTGTTCGTAACTGATTTCAATATTCTTATAACATGTAACCGATTGCATTTGATTAATGATCACATTAAATAAATTAAGTAAATGCAGGTATTGCGTAGTATTTTGTTTATAAAAACGATGCAAACATGGACGGAAACGACAGATTCTTATCGTTGCCACTTGGTATACTGGAAGAATATAACAGAACTGAAGAATATTATCACAACTGCCTATAGAAAATTTACCATTAATAAATGGGAATAAATGAAAATATGGTGCGTTCTACAAACTTTGAACCCTGCAACTAAAATTGTAAAAGTGTTATAATAATTTAAGCAATTTTTTAGTTTTATATTTTAATTTTAACAATAATTTTAATATGTCAATTTTATCTTTAGCGCAGATATTTCAGGGTACAACGGCTCGCCTTCAAATTATTTTTTTCTGGCGAACTGGAGATTAAATTATGAATATTAATTCTTCTGAGGACAGCTTTGCGATTCATACATCATATAGACATCAGGAGTTAATCATATGTATTAAAATTTACTTACTAATTCGACATGCAAATGGTTAAGCAACATGTTTAGGCAAATTCAATATATATGCTCCCTCTTTATGAAACAAAATGAAACATATACTTATTGGAGAGTAGTATATCTGAAATTATACTAATTTTTGTGGCTACTCAATATTACTGGAAATAAAAATATTCTTCATAAATGGCTGCTACCATAATTAAACAGCTAATGTTGTACTGTCAGTATAATTGTAACGACACAGGGAATTGCCAACGTATTGGATAAATTAAATTCAATTCGATTTACGCCTTCTGCTGCACGTGTCTCCGACGTGCTGTCTCCCACCTTTCACAAATGCTGATTTTGTCCTTGCTTTACCAACATTGACAACATCAGTAACGCCAATCTTGTTGCTGTACAACTAGAGAGACGAGCCAATTACTGCATAACTTCAACAAAGTTACTTAGCGAGATTCCAACGCCATAACGGAAGAAACCACAACCAAAGTCAACCCGAGCTGTTCACAAGAGTCTAGGAGTACTTCTGAACGACATCACACTCACGGATCTTCTCGGCATTTGCTAGAGAACGCAAACCCGTCCTGTTAAAGGCCCCCAAACAGTATTAACTCTTTATTTTATGGCACTCTAACCGAGTTTGTAACGTCGTACGGCATTTACTTGAAGCTGGGGCATTTACATAATAATGCGTATTATTTTAGTGGAACCAAGGTTAAATTTGCGAACGCATTTTTTAGTCTACAGCACATATCGTTTTCGAGGATAAGTGATCAACGCGATTTGTGTGTGTGTATGTGTGTGTGTGTTTTCTTTGGTTGGTGCATCACGCATAGATTTATTCTACCATGGTTAATTTGCTTACTAATAAAATAAGTCATGATCTGCTCCGAATGGCGAATTAATTTAATCTACGTTCCTTATCAAGTTTGTTACATATTTGGAAAACTTTAAATTTATTACCATAAATTGGTGTGCAAGCTATTGTTATTTTTCCTTTGCTTAGTACAGATGCGTTGCTCCTGTTAAGAGCTGTGGAACTGAGGAAAGGGTCAAGCATTTGCCTTTTCTCTAAACAATCGGTCAGCAACGAATAGTGCATTTGTGCAGTATATAATAATCAAGCCCAAAAGGTGTAATAATTGCTTATATAGAGATTTGTGGCCAAATAATGAAGATAAAAATAAACGTGCAATTTGTCTTTTATATGCCAAAATTGAGGCTGCAGTTATAAAAAAACCTATCGTAGATAACTAACTACTAAATCAATACTGGGCTCTGTTTATCTTGGTTCGAAAGCATAAAAGGGTAGAAATCGATTTAATTTAAGCAGGAAATCTTCCGTGAGTTAATATATATAACAAATATTATTAGCTATGTATGTAACAAATGAAATCCGTTGACGCTGTACATCTACACCTTTAAATATTTGTCGTGGTAGAGAATCTAGATAAAATCGATCTACTAGACAATAGTTTTTCCTTATGTAAAAACTTTTTCATAATAACTATTTGTTTCATTGCGACTATAAGTACTGGGAAATTTCTAATGAGTTATTTTATTCACAAATGTGATTAATGTTTCCATGAATTAAGCAATATCATACAATTTATATTGTTCGTGTGTTTGTGCTTGTATGTTTACAAAAAATTATAATGTAGTCTAACTGGCCCTCGGTATACAAAGTGTAAAATTTGAAATTTTTGCACTCACGTCATGTAATTTATATTGTGCGATATCATCAAACTGATTGCGTACTGTCTTGAAAGTATGAAACTTAATGGGAAGGTATTAAAGAAAGAAAATGACAAAATATTCTTTCTCGAATTGACGCATTCAATTGAATTTTAAAAATTAAATTTTCAAAGCAATTAATTATTTACACATTCCGCTTCCTGGAGTATGACGTGCATTTTAAATTGCAAGCATTGCACTGCACTACACTCTGCATAATATTATGGTATTTCATAGTAGATAAGAACAATTTAACAATAATTGTTTGCGCGGGTGGTGGTAACAATTCTTTAAATCAAGTTTGCGAGCTTGAAGTAAACACCAATCCCATTGTATTTAACCAGTCGTCGAACAACATAACAAAACTACCGCCAGCCGCAACGCACTGGCGCGTTTCGACCTTCCTTGATCATCATCAGAGTACGACGGCAAACTGACTATCGAGGATCAAACCCATTGAATATATATGGAAATCAAATTTAGATATGCGGCTCTCACCTCTAACGATCTCTTGTACAATGGGATTGGTGTTTAATTCAAGCTCGCAAACGGTTAAAAATTGTACCACCACCCGCGCAAACAATTGTTGTTAAATTGTATTGCCTATAAATGTATATATTGGCGAAAGCTACAAACAGTTAATGTTCAGGACTGCATGGGGTATGCAATGATATATTTCCAGTCAAGCTCAATGTAGCTAGAAGACGGCTAGATGTGAGAGCCGCATAGCTAAATTTGATTTCTATATATATTCAATGCGGTTTGATCCTCGATAGTCAGTTTGCCGTCGTACTCTGATGATGATCAAGGAAGGTCAAAACGCGTCAGTGCGTTGCGGTTGGCGGTAGTTTTGTTATGTTGTTCGACGACTAGTTAAATACAATGGGATTGGTGTTTACTTCAAGCTCGCAAACTTGATTTAAAGAGATAAGAACAATTTTTTTAAATAAAATGCGAAAAGTACAGTTTATAGTAGATAATGCAAAAAAAATAATTTCTCTGCACGTGAATCATGATAATAATATCAATGCGAAATTTGGAATACAAATCGAATTCAGTTGCCACTTTGTATTTATATTTGCTAACTTGATTTCAAAGTGGTTGGAGTTTTATTTCTATCTATCGCAGAGGTGTAGAAGTCCTTTTCTTCGTATTAGCTTCATTCCTGATATGAAACGGACACTAACAAAACAATCATATGCAGCTTACGTTTATGCACAGCACATTGACCTCATACTTGAA